>VZRL01003197.1:2861702-3030254 GCA_013397895.1 Origma solitaria
AAAAAAAAAAAGGGACTAGTGCTTTGCTTGGGCACACACCCTGAGATCATCCAGGAGAATTTCAAAGGATGACAAGAAATATCCACCTGTAGATCTGTTATCAGGACCTCAACTTTCTAGTGGCTGGTTCTCTTACCTGTCTGAAAGACTATAAAAAAATACAATGATATGTGTAAAGTACTGTTAGCTTCACTACAGGAATATCTGCTAGAGAAAATGTTGGCACAAAGAGATTTTTTCTGCTTATTTTTCTTTCAGTTTGGATGGTGATATAGATAGGAAAAAACAGAACAATTTAAAAATATTAAGGACATAGTAAATAACTGGATAACTGGGATATTGTAGACAAAAAAAATTGGAAATAAATTTCATATTGCTGTATTTTTAAATTCTTCAAAATTATGGTTCGGTGAACACAGAAAAAAAATTAATTAAAGGAATGGATATATTTAAACATAAGAATATATCACTGCATAATTTTTACGTATAAGTCAGAATACATGGCAATATGCCATGGAGGTAGAAGCTACAACTGTTGTGGAAAAAGGACCAAAAATGCTGTAAATGAACAGGATGAGCAGCCTGTTGCTGTGTGAGATATGCACAAAACTGTTTACAGGTTTGTCTATCTATGTATCTTTCTTCACCAAATTACAAAGATCTCATAAATACTCCTAATTTTTTTTTATTATGAAAAAAGTGATCTTGGTTGCTTGGGGAAGACAGCAGAGCACAGTGGAAAAAATAACATCTCATGGCATGCTAATGGAAAATAAATTTAACATTAATACCTTTTTTAAATGAGCCATAGTTGTTTCCTGTTTTGCTCATTTCAATGTTGCATCATAGAATGTTTTATGAATGTTTTTCATAAAATAATGTGGGGCATTTTTAATATTTTTAATAATAGTGTGCTGAATTTGGATAGTTTCATTTGCAATTTAAGTAATGCTTTGTTCTGATGAGATCTCTGGAGGTGGTTTTGACATTTAAAAGTGATGTGAAGAGATTCAAAGTGATTAAAGCTGTCAAATGTTACCCTAATTGTGTGACTGCAATCTTTTCAGCCTCTTTCAATGAGTGTATACATTATACACGCTGCACAGCACTTCTGTTTAGATTGAGGTTTTTTATTAATGCCATCCTGATTGACAGAAATTATTGCAAGATCGCAAGTGGAACTAAATTAGTTTGCCACTGCATTCAAGCAACATGCATAGCCATGAACTTTTAAGATGCAGTTATCTACTTAACATAGTCCTTCCTCCTTTGCCCCAAAAAACCAATGCCCTGGTAGTGACAGATGATATCTTTCACATTTATACTGTCATAGTAGTTCATAGGATTAAAGAAGTTTTGCCCATATTAGAATTATTTTAACCTTCAGTTTGTATTCAAAATGCTACTTGACAGGTCATTTATTTTAAATATGGTTTCTAGCTAAGAAAAGTATCAGATATATTCTAATTAATTATGAACAAGTCAGATTTTCATGACTGATATTTTATTAATATCTTGCTATGTATTCATGGAAGCTGTAATACTTATTGATACCTTCTTGTCTATTAAAAATAAGAAAGCTTCAAAACCACTTTGATATCCTTAGATATTCATGTCTTAGCTATCTGGAGTAATAGTACTGCAGTTATTTAAGAATATTTGGATAGGTAGTGGTTTTTTTTTAAAAGTAATGAGGTTCAAATGCAGTACTGCCTTCATAGATTTGTCTTCCTATACTAGTAGGAATAAAGGGTAAAAATTAAATATTTCATGATTTTTTTTAATCTTGCAGAATACTTAGTGAAGGTGGTGTGGTTTAAAAACCTCTGTGTCACAACTGTTCAACCAGCCAGGATAAAATGCACTGTGTTTGCTTGTGACAAAATGGTTAGTAAGGTGCAGCAAGATTTAGATAGCTCTAACCATAATCAGGAGTTTATTGCAATATTAAATGCACTGACAATGATGCTTCTGAGGAGTCTTTAGGCAATGAATGAAGTGTCTGCTGGCCTGCACATTTCAAGTGGCCACACAAACACCGGAAATCTTGAAGCTCATATCTCACACATCCTAATTAGTTATGCTGCCAGAAGAGCTAAGCAAACATGTGGGCTCAAAAAGAAGTCAAAATGAACCTTAATACTGATGATGACAGCAGCAATTACTATGACAAGATTATCTCAACTGAAAATATAGTAGTGAGGACATCACACTGCAGAGAAAAGTTTTTAATGGGATCCAAGCTCTAGATCAAATACTCTTACAGCTAGGAAATGCCAATATTTGTTAATATTACAATTTGAAAGAAGACAGAAAAAAAATCTGAGAAAAGTAAAAATTGGTGCAACTCCTGCACAAACATGTTGGAAAGAAGCAAAGCACACACTGTACAGACATTCCGTTGTACTTATGAATAGTTAGAGGACTGTGGAATGAATTTCAAATGAACATTTCATTCATGCCTTTCTTGTAGGTAGGATAGTGACAGTGAATGGGTGTAGGGGTTATCAGCTCTTTAATTTTCTGCTTCTTTTTTTTTTAGTACCTAAAAAAGACCCAGAGAAATATATATGTAGCATGAGTCTCAGTAGCACTGAGCTACGAGGCAAATAATGCTTTAAAAATTGCCCAACAACTGCTAAAAAGTGATAGGAGGTAATTCTCCAAAGGAATTTTTCCCCCATGTGTTGCCCAGTTAGATTTGCTTGCAGCTTTCTCCAGCTCAGTGACTCATTGTTATCTGGGCTACAGAGAATAGAAGAATTAACATTTGAAATGTTAATTGTTTTAGTAGTAAATTATTATATTGCTTACTCATTGGTGGTAATTTATTTTCAGGCTATTTTAATGCCATGTTTGCACTGAGGGAATTATTTGTGCCATTGATACCTTTGGAATGTTGTGCACTTTTCAGTCATGTTGCAGTCTCTTGACAACATTGTTAAGAATTAATTATAATTCACAATTATAATGGTTAACAATAAAGCTCAAGTTTCGATGGCTTTAATGTCTGACGAGGGTAAGTAATAGAGTTGGGTGAATGATTCATAGTGAATAATTTATTCAGTGAATTTGCCAAATAATGTCTGCAAATAATTCTTTAGATTGTTTGCAAGCAGTTCATTGTCAGTTTTTCCACATTTGAAATCAGAGCTCATTAGAATGGACACATGGTCTTTATGATGTTTTCCTGCTCTTTGGTAGTAATTCTAAATCAGAGTATTTTAATTTACAGAACTGATCACTTGCTTTTTACAAAACGTTTTCCAGTATTTTCTTTAAATTGAGCAATAAAGCAACTGGCTAAAGTGTCTTTACATTAAAGATTAAATTAGAAGTATTTAGATAAGTATATTCTAAATTAGTTATTTCAAATTCAGGTTTAATTATTAAAGAATTATTGTGGTTTTCAAAACACAACTCATTCTTTCTCATAGTTAGTGTTACCTTAAAATAGCAGCTGCATCTGTTATTGGCTGCCTGTAATTATGGGGTCGGGTGGTGCCTGAAAATGTTCAAAATTCATCATTCTGCTGATAGGTTTGATCTTGCTGTCATGCAGAAAACACATGGGTAAGCTAACATGATTCAGCTAAGCTTAACTAAACTGTGTCCTTGATCAGTGTTTTAATTACCTCCTCATCCAGCTGCCTATGATGGTGACCATGCTTCCACATTATTTCACACTGCTGGTAAACACCTAGCGCTGCCCCGGGAAGTGTTCATTTGTCTCTGTCGCTCGGGCTGCAGCACTGCCTCTGCTCCACTCCTTCCAAGCTGACTTTTGGAAGCAATGAGTGTGCAGCTGCTGGAAGCTGTGCTGAAATGAGCCTGCACACAGCTCTTCTGGGCAAGGAGCTGCCTCACTGTTTCGTAGCAGGAGCTGATGTTCAGAAAAGAGAGCAAGCCAGTGAAAGATTTTTCCTCAGTTTCCCCCCCAGTTCTCTGTTAAATGGATATAAATCCACAGAGGAGTTTTGTGTAACTCCACGGTGACAGAGCATGCTGTTATCAAGCACATAAAAATGTAGGAAGAGCCACACTGTGACAGACCAGAAGTTCCACCTTGCTGAATATTCTATCCTGAGCACTAACCAATAGCAGATGTTCAGGGAGGAATATAGAAAATTGATGAATACTGAAGGCTTAATCCTTTCTGTGTTAAATCTCCCAACCCTCCCAGCTCTCCCAGCTTCCTGAGCTGGAAGTCCAGTGAAAACCGCCACTGGTAATTTTCCTAAATATTTGCCCAGGTTGGTCACTGACAATTTTGTGCAGCAAGAATTATTCAGTTCTCAATGAATTTACACCCTCAGCACTCTCAGAAATTTACAATTCCCTCAAAATTATTACATCTATTTCTCACATATCTGAGTAATTTCTATTGTACTCATTGAAAGAATCCATCTGTTGGGCAGATGCACTATCAAACACCTTGTTTCTGCCTAGCAGATACTGAAAAATGCTTTGTGGTAGAATTTTAATAAAGAAAGCTTTTTAATCTTAAGTAGCACTTCCTCCTTACCTGTCTGCAGATTTCATGAAAGTCAACAGACTGTTTGTGCCATCTGAGGGAAACTCACGCCAAAGCTTTTTGCGTTCCCAGACTGCTTTTATATTAGTGGCTTTTCAGAGTTTGAACAGGAAAAAAAAGAGAAACATGTAAAAATCAAGTAAACTTGCACCCAATATTAATAGCTAGGGAATAAAGAATCTGTTAGGAACTATAGAATACTCTCCTTTAGCTGGAGGAAAATAATCAATATTTTATCCCTGTAATATCTACAAAGTTTTGGAGCAGGCTGGATAAAACTACAAGGATAATTCTGAAGACCTGCTGCAGGCTGTATGTACTACATGGAAAAAATAAGTGCTAAAAGAAGAAAGAAATGTTCAGTTGTTACTAATTAACTTTTCCTAGGTATGTGTGTACTTCATGTCTTTTGTAAATATGTGTAAATATTTCTTCAGATGTGAATTCACCATGGAATAAATTTAGGAAGTTTGGCTGAAGTAGTATCAGTGTGCTTAGTCTTTGGGATGATGCATTTGAAAGAGCACTATCTCAGCTGTTCTCTTACTACTGAGCACCTCACACACCAAAATTGCCATCCTGAGATAAAAAGTCTGACAAAAAAGGTCATCCTTCAGTTGAGGTCTGAGAACTTTAAAAGTTCAATGCTTGTCAATCATTGAGATATTTTCAGATCTTGGCATTGTCCATCACAGAAGAGTATAACAGTCCTGATATCCTGCTCTTCCCAAGGTACAGAAGATCCATCAAATGAAATGTTATTTTGGGCTGAATTTGGAGACTGACTTAAGGAGAAAAAAGAAAGAAAAATGAAAAAAACCCACCAGTTCTGTATCCTTTAGAGCATAATGCCTTAGAGAAATAAGAAAGGACAAATTGGAAAATAACCAATGCAGACCTTTTAATCTATCCTCAATTATGTAGGAAATTTGATTTTTTCTAATAGGGAACTAACATAGGCCCTGTGTCACTCACAGCACAGATGGCTGTGAAAATGTGAAGGCTTTTCATTTAAAGTAAAAACACATCCTCATAACAATAATACAGAAGATGGCAAAAGAAACATTTGCTACATATTAAACTGCACTTTCCCAGAAACATTTTGTTTAGCTGTTAAAAATGCCTAGTTAAGCACGTACATTTCAGATTAGCAGATTGTACTCTTTGGGATGTGAAATTTGAAAAGGAGGTGGAGCCCAGGGTTTACAAAATGAGATCGTTAATACATCTAAAATTGATAGATAAAATCAACATATTTTCCAATAGATGACAATTTTTAAGTTTTAAATGAAAGTGGTACTGTCTGGAATGATGCACTTTGCAGGATTGTGCTCTCCTGTGTGGCCTGGGAAGTGACTGAGGATGCTGTTCTCAGTCTCTCAGTCCTCTTCATTTTCCAGTCATGGAAGATGGACCTGAACAGGAAAATGGGGGATAGGTAGGAGTAGGGAGACACTGTCTCAGAATATCTTTTAAAATAGGCACTTCATGCTACTCTTGCTATCAGAGAAGTGGAGACCTTAGGCTCTCTCTTTTCAAGCGAAGGGATGGCAGACACTCCTCATCATGAAAGGATTTTTGAATGGCCTGTAAAAAGCAAAGATTTCCTACGTGTGCCCTAGGGCACCAGTAAGCCTCAGGAAATTTCCACACTGAGTGTGTTTTTTTTCTTGTTTATTCAGTAGCAGAAAAACAGTTCATCAGCATGGAATGCATGCAGGAACAAAGCCAGGCACTCAGGTAGTCCAGAGTCAATGCTTCAGTATAAAGTAGTTTATCTGCTGTTTCAAATATTGTATAGAGTAATTTTAGGCTAGTGGGAAAGAAAACTTGGTAAAGGAATAGCTTATTCAGGCCTCTCTACAACAAATGACTGTAAAAAGTTTTTCAGACACACATTTCACAAAACAGACCTTGACTCCTGAAAGCAAACCCACTCTGCAGGCTGGAGTCCTGGTGTGCTGTTTCGGTATGCTGGAAATACACACTCCAAAGTATATAGTAATGCTACAAGAGAAGGGAATAAGAGTAGGCTGAAAGGCTGGAGGGGGAGAATGAGTCTGTGAAAAGATAATATTTAACACTTGTGGGTAGCATTTCATTTTCCTTCTACTTCACAAACATTGACTGATTAATAATCTCACAGCAATACACTGAGTCAGGTAGTACATTTCCTTCCTATTATTATTCCCAGTTGGTGGTGCTATGGAATGTATAGAACTAGATGGGGATGGAGGGGACACATCAAGAGCTGTCTGAATTCTCAGTAGTATCCTAGAGAATTCTTCCTTATTATTTTGATTTAAGCAAATTTTAGCTTTTGAAATCAGAGCCCATAGAGTGCCTCATTAGCAACATTTTGCAGGCAGTGCTTCTAGTTTTTTCATTTCCAATTATAAGGCAACAAGTGAGTTCTTTCTTTGTGTACGACAGCAATGCCAGTCATTCGTGTTTGCAATATATTTGTTGTTTCTGCTGGTGGAGGGAGAGGAAAGAGGCTCTGAGTACAGGCAGTGAGTGTTATGCTCTCAGCAGCTGTCACTGCTGTCAATTACTTGGTTTTCATTTATAAAAGGCAATATGGGATCTTTAGCTTTTATAGTACTGAAGAAAGGCTGGTTGGTGATTATTGATTTTATTTAGTCCAGGGGAGCTGCTCACACACAGACTACAGTGAGTTGTGTGCTTCCTGCTGCTAGCTCTCCTGCCACTTACTGTTTTCAATTATTTATAAAATCCAAGGCACATCATAGAACAGTTCAACACAGTCTCTGAGACAGGCTGTTATTACGGTGCTCCATCCATGTGCCTACCATTTCTGTAACAGGAATTGACATGAGCAAATTGCCCTAATGAGGTCTGATGCATTTTGAAGGCCTGGACAGTAGAAAACTATACAAATTCTGGTATAACTATCACAAGCTGCAAGTGCCATGGTCATCACTTTCCAAAGTAACCACCACTGGCTCTCAGCAATTTAATGTGCTCTTCTGCAAATGAGCCCATCCATTTTGTGTTTGCCCTACCTTCTCTAAGTGCCTTGTGTGGATAACGATAGCAGCACATCTGTTTTCTTTGGTGACAGAGAAAAATGCTATAAAAGGTTCAGAAAAGTAAAAGAACTGTTTTTCTTCTCTCAAAATATCCATGAAGAATTGTCAGTGAGGTCTTCAGAAGAAGCTTGATTGCAGGCATGCATTGAGAGGAGAAAAAAAATTTTAAACAGAACTTTAAGGGGAAAGAGAACCAAGAAGGCATTCCTGGTCATACTTGTTTCCCATGCTTTTCCTTGGAGATGAAAGCTATGAAAGAATGAGAAGCTGAACTCCTTGCTATTTGCAGCCTCAGTTCTGGGAGCTAAGAGGGGTCATTAAGGCTGTAGCTGAAGCAGGACAAAAGATCAACAGATCTTGAAGAAGTGCCTGTGGTTCCAGAAAAGAAGATTGGATAAAACTGAAATTTCATAGGAATTTTTATTGCTGTAGAAGGGCTTAAGATGTTCTAGTTATCTTCAAAGCTACACCAGGATAGAGGCAATTACCAATTTTCACTGAAGAGTAAGCAGAATATAAAAGATCTGGTCAAAAAAGAGAGACGGGGATTAATTAAAAAATAATTTGTTCACTTGCAAAGAGACAGAAGTATCTTACAAAGTATTTCCAAACACATGACTGTTTTACTTGTATTGGTAAACTGCATACCAATGCTGTTTCTAGAAACACAGTACATAATTCAAAGTATGGGAACCCTATCAATTTGCTTTTGTCCAAGGGTCTAAAATAATTCTGTCCAGAATAGAATATTCATATTGCTAACAATCACAGAATACAGGGTCTAGTAGAGGCATTTAGAACTCATAATGCTGAAAACTGAGCACAGTGTAGTAGGTACAGGTTGTTACTTTCAAGAAGCTGACAAAATTTTCCTCATTTAAGGCTATTAACCAACCCTTTTACAGTCCGTTACCTATAAGTCACTTATTTTGTATTTTTTTTCTTTCTCAGAATTGTGATCCTAATTTCATAGGTCCTTATTTGATCCCCAGAAATGGGCAGGTAAAACTTTGTCACTGATTTATTTTTTTTTAGGTTTATGCTTCAACTACTACAGATTTGCTCTTTAAATAGTGTTTTGCTTTCTTTTTGTCCCAGTATGCCCCTAGCAGAAGTAATACAGCTTTTAACTATATTTCCATGAAAATTGTTGAAAAAATACTTCTAAAATTTACTTTGAAAGAATATTTACAATTTTGTTGTCATTTTATAAAGGAATTTTTTAAGCTTCATAACTCATACAACTGAAGTTGGCATAGGAAGCAACTACAGAGAACAGTGTACACAAATGAATATATATTTATGGTAAAATTTCTGAAGTACTCTGTCAGCTGCAGTCCCAAGTGCTTTTAGAGTTTCTTTTCTAAAGGGGACAAATTTTTGGACTATAGTTTTCTTTAAGGGTCAGCCATTGATAATGTAGCTCTTAATGTCTTCCCAGGATGCTGCTACTAGAGGTAAAGAGTTAGATTCATTTTTCCAGCCCCTGACACATATAATTAAGTGGCATAAGAAGCCCAAACATATGAAGGACTGTGTTCCACATTTTCAAGGTCTATGTACACTGTAAGAAAAGGAACTAAGTTACTAGAAAGCTACATTGGAATGAATAAGAGCTTCATAATTCATGTCGGTGGAATTTATCATCAGCCTATATTAAAAAAAACCCCCAAAACAATCAAAACCCCCATAACAACCTTCTGCTTAAATGCAATAAATGTTTCCAATTTCTTCTCAGCACTTGTTCATCCAACAGCTTATTAAATCAAATATGATGTGGGCTGTAAAAAACATCATGGAAGGAGAAATACAGGAGAGTGGCAGTATGTAAATGATACAGAAAAGAATGAAGATGCAGTTCTAGACTTTATTCCAAAAAAGGTGTAGTTTGAGGATGGCTTCTGTCACTTGTCTGAGGATTTGCCCTGAATAAACAGGATCAAACTCAGACCAGGAGGCCTGACCAGAAGGATCATCTTTCAGGGTCAAGGCTTCTTGTAACACAGTCTTCTCTTTTGTACAGGTAGATCTTATTTTCATTTTTGGTCTTAATTTTCATAGTCTGAATAAAATGTATAGAAATAACTTCAGGATAGATTTAATGTTTTCCCTAAATGCTTAAAACAAGAAGGCAAACTGTAAATGCGTTGGAACTGTAGGAGATTGTTTATGAGAGTAGTCATAATGATAACATTATACACTTCTAGTTGTGATTTTTTTAAAACATATTTTTGTTATTTTGTTTAAGATAATAATCTTAGAGGACATAAGGAAGAAATTTGATCCCTTTTGTATCATTTGTTGCAAGTGAGTCAGTCAAAATATCAGATAGGAAAGATCTGGTTTGTGTTACCGTTTATAAATAGTTGCTGCTTTTAAAGCCAGATATGTGATTCATACACTAAATTTTTTCTTTCCTAAAATGTACTAGAAAGCTTGAAAAGCAGTAAAATAAAATGCTTATTTCCTCTGAAGGAAGATATTTTTGAGCTAAGGCATATATTATGCTGGGAGCTTTTTGAAGCCATAAAAATGGAATAAAGGCAATATAAAGCCACTTCAGAGTAATTATTAAAAACAGCTTAAGTCATCAACCTGTTTTTACACTAGAGCACATGTATTTTCTCATTAACACAAGTACAGAGGCTTGAGATAGATGAGAAGGATCTTCCTGTGTGAACTCACCTGTAGAATCACAGTCCAAATAACAAATTATGAATTCAGGCTGCTCAATATAAACATCCATTGGCACAGAGGGAACAGCAGATCTAAAGAACACCAGAACCTGAAAAATAAGCATTTCTAATAGCAAAAGCATTTTAACTTTAGCTAATCTAGAATTAAAGAAAAATTGCATTACTAGGAGATCACTGAAATAAATTGTTTTTTCATTCAGTCTAGATTTTTACAGATCTAGTTTTTCTTGAATTAAATGTCAATAGTAATAGTAACAGTAATAGCATAACAATAATGAAAATGTTTCTATAAATCTGTAAAAAGATTTTTATAGAGGCAGGAAATGTTCATCTCAGCTGAGTATTTAATTGTGTGACAATGGAAGTTCTGATTAGAGAAATCACTTTTGGTAAAACTGTTGAAAAATCCTTCCAACAACTAAGAAAGGAAGTTATAGTGTTTACCTTAAAGTGAAGCCAACATCTTGGGACTTTCCTTTTTTATTTAAAAAATATACAAAACCCCTATATATATATATACCCGCATTTTACCTTTGCTAGTTCCTGAAACCCCAATGAAGTCACAAAGAGTCAGAAAATAAAGCTAAGCTATGTGATGATGGAGTTGCTTTTGTGAACACTCCCACATTTGTTTACAGGGAAATCAGTCCTCTTAACTCAGTACATCTACTATTTTTTACAAAAAGGAATCTTCAGTCCAAGGTTCACTTGTACTTCTACACATTAAGATCATATTTTCCTCTCTATTTAAACATGTTCTTCTACTCCTAAAATAGAAATGGGGAATGAAGTGCAATTTTCACTATAGCACAGCAAAATTTGTGAAGAAGGTTCATATAATCTTGTAGACAAAGTGCACTTGGATGTCAGGCAAGTACTTTTAATAAAATTGTAGGGGTAGTTTTAGAAATATGTTGCTAGACATCTGTGATATGTAGACATCATAAGGTTAGTCATCCTTCATGAGCAAAATGGTTCTATTATGTGGTTTTAGAAGAAGCTGAGTACATTAAAGATAAAAGTCTTGTCCTGTCAAATTCAAAGGGGAAATCAGTGGAATTGATCACGCTAATACATTACACGAAAAATTATTTTAAATAGGGATTTCACTAAGACAACAAAATGGACCATGCAGATGTTTTAGTCTCTTGGAAACTGTCCTATCTATATTATGCAGGTAAACATTTAATTTGAAAACTTCTGTTTCCTCCAGCATTCAATCATTCTATCATTGCCAAAGATTTTGAATTTAATTACTCTGTGACCATAAACTTGACCATACTTGCTTGCTCAGATCCATAATCAAAAAATCCTACCAGAACTTGTATTTAATTCAGTATGCACTATTTCTTATTTAATTTAATCCTCCAGACAGTTTGAAAAACTGTTACTTCTATAGCCAGTCATGGACAGAGAATGCAAAAAGGAATGTTTATCATCCAGGATGTTCATTCCACAGAAAGCATCATCAGATTTGATGAACAGATAAAACCTGGTAAAAGTTTGATTCCCATAACTGCTTCACTTTCTGATACCAAAATATTAACTTCTATGACATGAAGCTTTGTAATGAGTGGAATAATGAAATTCTGTCAGGAGTTCTGAAGTTTTCATAGTTGGGCACACAGCTAAACAGAACACCTTTTGCCTTGTACTTTAATCAAATTTTCAGTAAATCACGTAGCTGTTGGAACGCAAAGCATATATCCATGGAAAACCTGAAAAATTAACATTTATTTAACTTTACTGAGAAAATTCTTAAGCCATTTTGCAGAGTGCTAAACCCTGGCTTTTTTTTTCTGCTTGCCAATGAATAAATAAATAGTGATTAATTTATATTATACACTTAAATATATAAACCTCACAAAAATTGTGTGATCCATTAACTCAAAGTTCAAGTTTCGGTATTTATTTAAAAGCCTATCAAAAATTAGAAGGCCTCATGACCAACTTCTCAACCCTTTTAAACTAATGAATCTCTATAGAAGTCAATATCAATGGTCATTGGGGAAAATCTGGTTGCTAACACATGGATAGTTGAAGGATCTTTTTTGAGCCAGCTGACATTCTTATTCAGGAAATGAAGCAGGAAACGTTTCATTAGCAGTGAAAGAGTACAAACCTAGTGAAAAACAAACTAGGCACAGTCAAAGGATCAGACATAAAATGGACGAAAATTGTCTGAGCTCCATGAAAAATAATGTCACTGGACACCAGCTGAGGTTCAGGACCTTATTTCTTTAATTAAAGTTGATTTCAAGATATAAAACAAGGACTATCATCAGGCTTTCTGTAGTATTGCATAGCTCTTACCTACACTATTTTAATCGAGTCCAAACTGATCTTAATAAAAATAGATTGGCATTCATCAATATATAGAGAGAGCTTAATATAAGAAAAATGTGTATTTGAATAATAAAATTATTATCATTTACTACATGCAGAGGAAATGTTCAATGAAGTTGAACCTTTCCTCAGCTCAGTGGTTGTAATAAACCTGGTGCCTGTGGGCTGCCTGAACAAATTAACAAACTGGACTAATTTTTTTTAGAATGGACAGAGAGATATAAAGGTGATTTTGTTCTGAGTTGTTCAGGATAGATACCTAAGAATATAAAGTTACACTATGCATACTGAGGTGATTGCACTGGAAGTACTGAGAATACAGTCTGGTCTCCTGGTTTTGTGTCTCATTAAAATGTCTGCAATTAGAACCAGTCTGTTCATGTATTTTTTAAAGCAAGGAATACACTATTTTAGTTAGGAAAAATCTGGATAGTGTGTGTAGGAAAGCCCAGGTCAGCTTTTATTAAGGTTAATCGGGGTGTGCCAGGAAGAATGTCAGCTCGAGGGCTTCCCTAAATGCTGTGGGCTTCTTTCAGAATCTAGTCAGAAGAATTACTTCTATGTTCAATTGCTTCATTTATTTTATTTCTTCCCTGCTTTGCCTGATGCACAAAGACAAAATTGTAATATGTGGAATCTGTTTTTTTGTTTAAGTTGCTGGGAACTCCTGGTTTTTAATGAGGGAACACAGTCTCTCTCAGAGGCTTCATTTCTAGAGGCCCCCAGACAGGACAGTATGGCAGCACTACTTTTATCCTGGACAGAACATAAATGGCATATGCTCTCTGTTTTTTGCTTCATATCACAGGGACTAATTTATTCATCCAATGCAGAGAACTGTCTTAAGGCCACTGCTTAGGGAGTAGAAAGTTCCTCTTTTTACCAAAGCAAAAAGTTAGATGACATCTTAAATTGATAAAGAAAGAAATGAAAGTATCTCTTGACCTCTGGTGAGCAAGATGATTTTCACCCCAATGGAAGTCTCCTTGTGCAATTCACACAGCACATACCATCAGTGCTCCCAATAAAGGCAGTGATTTTTCAGCTAGAAAAACACTTGTCACAATTTATATGGTTCAAATAGGAGGTAGACTTGGATAGAGCATAGCAATACAATTTGAGCCACAGGTAGCTGTAACTCTAGAAATGTGTGCTTTTTCATTAAAAGACCTTCAGGGTTAAAGTCACGACTGAACAGCTTAAGACTCACTGAGATACAATCTGAGATAACAACAGAAACATTCTTTAGTCTACCATGATCTCTGATGCTAATGTGAAATAGATCACAGATGAAAGAGCAATCCTCCATGAATTAATGAGCTGATAAGCATGGAAGAAAAGATTTTTTCCCTTTCTCCAATATTCTCACTTAAAAGATTTCAAATAAGTTTCAGTCATTTTTTTTATTTTATGTTTACTAAAAAGATACATAAAGAAATGGAATTATGACAAGCCTTTTAAAATTAAATTAATTTCTATTGTGAAAACATCTTTCAATAAAGACAAGAAAATCCATTCCCAGGAATAAGGCTATATTTTATCCCTACTTAGATTTCAGATGTTACAGTCACAAATATAGAGAACATTTCTGCAGGTCTCAATTTGAAAGTACATTAATAAATCTGAGTAAAAATATAGTTTTTCTTCCTGTAGAGCAGCTTATTAACTTGTACTGTGAAATCTGAAATGTGATTTAAATAATAAATTGTGGAGCCCAGTATCTGCTCAAGATAAAAACCTGAGAGATACCCATTCTCTCTCTTTTTACTTTTATATGGCAAGCTAATGAGGCCAAAAAGAAAGCAGGAATTGTTTTTCCTGTACAGTCACTGCCCTTTTCTTTGCATAAATATCCCTGGGATGTATATACATGTTTACTTCTTTTATTCAACCCCCTAAACCATAAGAAAAAAATATCAGAGTATCAAGATCTCAGGAAAAAAAAGGGGAATTAGAACATGAAGTAAAGGGGTAATCCTGGGTTCAGAGCTAAAGAGCTGAAATCTAAAAAAAATATTTGAACCAATATTAAAAAATAGCTAAAATTCAAGTTTTTGTTTTTGTTTTTTTTTTTAACAGAGATCACACTCTGTTTTTAATATTCGAGTTTGAAAATGCCTTTCAAGTAGGCTTTTGTTGAAAATCTGGCCTTTCATTGATCAGTCTGCCACTCATCTGTTACATTGGTTACAACAAAGCACAGGTCATCAAAAAAAAAAAAATTAAAGGACAGTTTTCAGGAAATATCAAGAGGTTGCAATAAAACATTTGGCATGATCTGTAATCTTAGAGAAGTATATTACATTTAATAACATAGCATCTATGTTACTATTGTCTTTGTTAAAAATGTTTATTAGCGGTAATTTACAGTTCATGATTTGATTTATAAAGAAGAAAAAACTTATTGTTACAGAAATCACCTTGGTAATTAAGATGAATTTTAGGATTAAACAAATGCTTAATATTTTCTTTTGAAGCAGGTGAATAACCATTTCACTGTGAGTGAAACTATGCCAGGTCACAAAGTAAAAGTAAAAATAAAAATACAAGTCTTGTGGTGCTGTATAGTGAGCTAAGGTATGGAAACACTTTGAGTCAAATTACACCCTAATTTTAATGAAATTGCATAGGAATAACTTAACTGAAAATTTTCATCACTATGAAATATGGATATTCTTAAATTGCGTCTGGTTCTAATGTGTTTTAGGAGTGTATGTTTGTATTTTCTAAACAGATTCCCTGCTGCATCTCCCCCAAATGACTGTATTTCAGAGAGAGTTTATGTGCATGCATGAGTTAGTGTGCACATATGAATTACTCATATCAAACATTTGCTGGATCTCAACTGTCCAAATTCATGCTTTGAGTCAAACCTGACACTCCTTGGCACCTGGACAAGCATATTAAAGCACATGTTCTGTGTTAGCACCCGATTTGGATTTAGCTTTGCATATGTCTCCTTCTATAAATTTTCTCCTATGGATCAGCTTCCATGAACACACAATAATACAGAAGGGCAACGATATTTCTCTGTTTCCAAAACACAACAATATGTTTGTAGATTCTTAAAACAAAATGCAGGATAGATAATTTGCTTAGCTTTAGATGCTAATGTACAATATATTTTCCCATCTCCTCCCATTTAGTGAAATTACTCCAGAAGAAAAATATCCCTTTTTATTGAAGTATACCAGATTAAAGTGAATTATTAAAATGCATAAAACAAGACAGTAATGTATAATGTGGTTTGTGACAAAATGTACTGTAACCTTAACTGTAATTATATCAAATATATTGATTTAAATTTCATAATTAAATTGTGCAGGTAACGATCCATATCTTTGGTAATTGAGTTGTGTGTGCAAATGTAATTATAGTAATGGTATAAAAATTTGATGATGCCATCTAGATTAGATTGAACTTTGGGTGTACTTTAAAGAATATTCAGGGATTCATAAAAAATCAGTTTATGTGGAACTATATTGTAACGCAAGACTGATGTTTTCCTGAGAATGGAGTTTAATCCCTGTTAAAAGTGTGGCAGGAAAAGTTCCAACCAGGAAAGCATCTTCAAGTTATATGCTCCCATTAAAATATAGGACTCAGCTGATGAAAACCTTTGTAGAAGACAGCAACTTTGTTTTGTGTAGAAGCAATTCCAGGTTTTCCTGAACGGACCTTTTTGGCTAACAGCACTTTTTATAGATGCTAAGAGCTTCAGTACTCAAAAGCATCCTGAACTTCTAAAATAACAACCAGTAAGATTACATTTTGCAGTGCAGAAGGGAGAGGTATTTCATAGTTCTCCACAATGCTGACATTATTAAAGAAATAACCAAAAAACCCCACCCCTCAGCAGTTCTTTCTGTACTTCCAAATGGTCAGTCTGGAATGAGATACATACCCTGGCTTTGTAATCAAATGCTTTCTTGTGATGGATATAGTCATGGTAAGCAGTGCCTATAAATTTGTTGTAATCACACATCTTTATTTTGGAATGGACAACAGAAGTTCCAAACAAAATTTTAAAGATCTGCAGTGAAAACTTGCAGGAAAAAAAAATAATTGAACTGTATTGCTGTTTCTGAAAAATATTCTTCCTTTTGCTTTTTTCCAGCTCATACAGACCTTATAAGTCTTGATGGTCCCTAAATGTGTTTTTAAACAGCAAATTTTGACTCAAAAGTTCAATTAATTTTTTATGAGTTTATGGGAATTTTTATTTACTTAATGGGCATATGATGCAGCCATAAAACAACAAATATTTTCTGCAATAATTTATTTCATTAAAAAAACTGCTGTGATAGAATTTTCCTCACAAAAATGTATGTGTTGAATTCATAAGTAAATTCAAAAACATGTGGAAATGGTGTGTGTGTGTTGTTTACTTTTCTAAACCTGCATTATTATCATACCAACATCCTTTGGCTGGCACAATCATGTATCTAGCAGAATTTTGATTGCAGTATTGCAAAGGCAAGTAAGACTAGATTGTCTCATTACTTGAGGATATAGATTTTTAGAAAAACCCCAGTGATACAGAATTTCAGATTAATCAAATGTGTTACTAGAAGAAGTGAAATTCAAAAGATGCAGGAAAAAATTGAATATGTGTGTGGATAGTGGTATGTTGTTGGTAAATTTCCAGCTAATTAGAGTTTGCTTGGACAAAGCACATGAAGAAACATTCTATCTTTCTGTCGCATAGAAACATTCACACCATTCAAATGCAGAGAACTGTTCTTTAGAAACAAGAGAAATGCCATGGCACTTATCTCTGCTTTCTAAGGCAAAGGTAGCTATGTGCTCATGGCAAGATGTAATGAAATCAGAAAGAATATAGGATTGTTTTCTTATTTATTTATTCTGTTTCTCTGTCTTTATTGGGAGAAGATATATTGCATGTAGGAGATGTAGGGGTAAGAATGCTTCATCTTTCTTCCTTATCTTCTCTAGATCATATCTGAAAAAAAGGATAAATAAAAAAAGTTCAATAGAAAAGTCCTTGTTCTACAAGGACAAAATGTTACTTATACGAGCAAGTTTAACAATGAAAAGAGCAACAACAACCTTTTTCTGAACAGAGGTGAAGAATAGAAGGTGACAAGGAACCACATCTGATATTATTAGTTTGCTCAAAACTGTGACTGTGCTTTATAGTGGCTTTTAAGTGTTTTTTTTTAAAGGTTCTATTCATGTCACAGAACAAACCACTAATATTGATTTCTGCTAATACGACATAAATGCTTCTCAGGTATATTAAAGTCAGTGACGTGTAGTTTAGCTGTGTATTTGCTCAGGTACAAGTATGCTTTGCACAAATCCACCTCTAGAAGGAGCGGGAATTCTATCAGAGTAATGGCCAGCCCCTTTCATGCCATTGGCCAAAATTGTCCCCGAGTCAGAGGGCATGTGCTGGGCGCAGAACATTCCCCAGTCACATGCAAATCATGCAATTGGTATTCATATTGTATTTTTTCTTTAAAAAAAAAAAGAGGTGATTAATTTAATAGATGATAACACATTTTACTTCAAAACACGTGAGAGTCGCCAGCTACAGTCCACCTAAATTTTGATTCAGAACATCTAATTTCGTGGGACATATTCTGGCTAAGAGGAATATGAATCACTAACAGTTTGGGTTGCCTGAGTCTTATCACAGCTGTGATTGCCCTGAGCCCAGCACCTACAGGGAGAAGGTGCTGATTCACCTGGTAATTATCCACATGTCAGAAGCTTAATCATGTCACTCAACAAGTACTGTAAAACAGAAATATGTGCTTATTAAACTAATACACAATTCCCAAACATCTCATAAAAAAAAAAAATAGGACTGATTAACAATTTTTTCTGTGTGTTCAGAAGGTCTAGAGAACAGAAATATTTCTAAGTATTTGAAATGAAATTTCACAATTAGAAATGGTCTTAAATTGAAGGCAACAGGAAGAAAGATTATTTTTCTCCGAGCATTTATAATTAGGCCTCTGAGCTCATACGTAGCCACTGCTATGTTTTCCAGTGCTTGAGAAGTTGAACATTTTCACAAAGGTCAAAGGAGTTATACAATGACATGGTACTAAAGCAGAGGAAACAATTAAGAATCATCTTATTTGTTTGATATGCTTATGAACAGAATATATTTTACCGTTGATATTTCTTAAATGCTATGCCTATTTATATGCTAATAAAACAGGTACATCATGATTACATCCCACTGATTTTTAAATCTAGTTTCATCCTCAGAATAAATAAAATTATCAATTAAGAACATATAAGCAGTATTAGAAATTCAACAGGAAAGATAACATTCAGATCATCTTATTCTGATTGTCAAAATAATCTTGTTATTAAATTGATTTTTCAGTAAAATTAGTGCATTTGACCAGAATTTTTTTAACTTAATACCAGTTCACTTCATTTTTTCCGCCTCCGTAAGTCAGCAGTTGTCAGAGGCATAATGTGTTCTTCTTATGACATAATGCATTTGAATTTATTCATTTCTCTTTATTGATCTACTTACGAGGCTTAATAATGTAGAATTATCAGAATTTCTTTGTGAAGTAATAAGTGGAGTGCTTTTGTAGGAAGGCATTTATTTTGTGAGCCAGATGCAGAAACATTAAGAATATCACTAACTGAGACTTGAAGGTATCACAGAAAAAAATTATGAAAGGAAAAAAGCTGGACCTAAGTGTTCAGAGAGAAAAAAGAAAATTTAAATATGAAAATTTCTATGTAAAATATTGATCTACTCTTTACTAAATACATTTTGTGTGCAACACAATTGTGTGAGTCAAACTAGTTTTCTGTAGCTTATCCTAGAAAGAACAGCTTTCTTTTAAGAATAAAATTATAGCCCTCAATTTCTTCATTCAAAAGCTTTCTGAATGAAATTCAAGATTACCTTTTTTTTTTTTTTTTCTTTTTTGAAGCAGTGAAATGATTTAGCTGTTCACAGTGTATCTGTCTCCTAATTATACTTTGGATAAAAGAATATTTTAATAGTCTTGCATACAGCAAGCAAATGAAAACAGACAAAATTATCTTTAAGTTCTTGCTGATCTTTCTGTTTCATGAGCTATTCTACAGCAAGCTAAAATGGAAGTTATGAATACTTTCATTTCTGAGAGATGTTTAACTTCCATAGTATAAAGCTCTTACTACCCATTCAGTAGAAATAATTTGCTGCTTTGCACACCTCATAGGCATAAAGCTGTTGAAGAAGCTATCCTTTAAAATACAGTAATCAGCCGCCAGACCTGATTTCTGAAATCCACAGGTGTCTTTCTCATATGTGATTCCTGCTTTTTGACAGATTAATCTAAATTATTTAAACAATTCAGTAGATATGTGCACTTACCCATATTCAGCAGTACTCATTTATTTCTAACTTTGATCTCAGCAGTCCCAGTTCAATGAAATACATAATCACATAAGTGGCCATCAACATAGGGTACTAATAAACAAAAACCAGAGATATACTGCATAAGCACCTGGAGTGTATGGACATGAGAGCACTTACACACTGGAAGACACTCCTGAATGAAGCTTTTGGGGTCTCAATCGAACATCTGGAAGGGAAATAAAAGATTCAGTCACATTGGGTGTTCTGTGTTTAGGGCTATCACTGTAATGGCTCAAATGTGAAAAATGTTCTGTTGCCTTATACACATTCACAAACGTTTTTACAGCTCACTGAGTGTGACTGCAAATGAAATATTAACCCCCTGAGAGAGACTGGAAAAAACTGAGGGTCATTACAGGGCTGGCAACAAAAATTATCTAATGCACTTTCTAGAAATAGTGAGAGGGGGTAAACCTGGGATATGTATATCAAATTGTTAATTGTTCACTGCCATGCACGTGTTCGCACAGTCCTGGGAAAGCAAGCAAAGGGTAATAGACAGTTAGAAAAATATTGTCCTAATAATAAATACATGTCCTCACATTGAAAAATTGTATTTTAGGAAGTAAACAGCAACGTGTACAATGATTTAAGACTACTGTTTAGAAGCATTTTGGGGGTTGCTCTCATTTATATACTTGACTTTCATCTACCAGTAAAAAGCCGTTCTGGTTTATAGTACTTTTAGTCAAGTTCCTAATTGAGTTTGAGCTGCTGCCACTGGAGTCACTCTGATATCTAAGTGCATGACAAATGGGAGTTCCCTGATAATTAGAGGTGATAGCTACCATAAAAGTGTTGAATTACAAGAATAGAAATGGAAGCTTGGGTTTTAAATACTGTTCCCAAAAGCATATGTTCCAAAAAAATTTAATTTGCTCTCACTTCAGGAAATTCTTCATACTACTAATCAGAATCCTCACATGTTCAGCCCAATTTCTGCATGATATTGCATGCCCGTAATTCATCATAAATGAATTTGCTTTTCTTCTGCTTTTGCAGTGCTTTCTCAGGATGGAAGGTATAAATACCATATTTACTAATTTATGCAATTATTCTCATTAAGAGATCCTGTGAATGAGAACTGTACAGCATGAGCAATTCAGAAATTGGCTCTTCTGCTGAGAAGCATGGTATGTGAAAGTACAAATCTGAAGTTCCCATTACACAGTAAATCACTGATTTTTTTTTTTTTTTAATTGTAAGGCTCTATACCTTCAAACTGTCACATGGAATTTTCAGCCTGGGCTTAGGACTGAAGTAAGGAAAAAACAAAAGTCAGAAAGGATGACAGTTTCAATCAGAATAAATGCAGAAATTATTATTGTTTGGTTTGATATTGCTGGTAAATAAAAATTACACATTTTGACATTGCAATTGTCTTTTAAAATATGCTAGGTTTTAAAAAAACAAGGAGGTCTAATGGATGAAAATATAAATTGAAAAATGAATCTTCTCCAATGACATTTTTGAAATAGCTGGATAAGTAAAACACAATTTTGCTATGGAAATGGGAATTACTGCTGTAGTGACTCTATCGTTTCAGCAAAATCCAACCAATAAGTTACCATAGAGTTTGATTCACTGCTAAGTATTTTGAAGCTTTTCTAGAATGAAAGGCTGAGACAGCTGTAAAAATTGAGTCTCCAGCAGTCCAGCTGATTCAGCAAGGAATTAGCCATGCTCAGGAAGTCCTTTAAAAGATACTCTATTCTGAGGCATCAAACCATGAAAATATGTGGAGCTACTGTAATTGAGCAGTGCTGAACACATGTCCACATATTAAATACTCTGATTTAAACAGTAGCACAAAATCTCTGCCTCACACCGGAGGCTTTCTGGACAGTGTTCCTATTCCCATAAATGTCTCTGTCTTCACAGAGCAGTTGGAAGAAAGGATGAGGCCATGATTTTGAATCTTTATGTTCATTCTTTCAGAACAACATTCCCTCCTGGTTTTGGAACACACCAAGGGGGCATTTTCTGTCCATCCCACAGAACAAAGAGTGGGATGACCCTTCTCCAGGGTGCTTGCAGAGAAATTGCCGGTCTCGCATTCCTTCATCTCCTCTTGAAGTGCTTAACCTTCTCTTCGCAGTTTGGCTCCAGCATGCAATTATATACAATTATCAGCACTTTGATTGTAGTGTCATCAATTCTATCAAGGAAAAGACTCTAACCTTTACCATTCTGGAGAATAAAAGTTGAAAATTTGAATGATGAATGGAAAACAAATGAAAATAAATTAAATATTATTAAATTCATTATTGATTACTCAACTTCAGGACTTACGAAGGTATGAATTTATACTTTTTAACACTCTGAAAGGTAATAGCTAATAGACCTTCAGTCAAGTTATTGCAGTTAACTACCTCATTATCCTGCTGCTCAATACAGCAACAAAAAGCATCTTTAAAACCCCTGGGGCACTGTCCTGGAGCCTAGAAATTCTAGTCTCTACTCTCCTACTCTATATGATAAATTTAGAAGTAGGAGAGTTATATTATTCTGATCAGCTCTCCTGTAGTCTTCATACTTTCAGAACTGTCACAATGTTTCAACATCTTCTGTGCAAAAAGGCAGTGAATATGTAATCCAATTCTAATACACATTATTTCATCACCATGTTAGTCTTTATAATGCAATTATCCCCTCAGTGCAGGTCCTGCATCTAAGTTCAAGCCTGGATGTTTGCAGGCAAAACAATCACGAATTCAACAATGGAACTGCACAACCTGCACTTGGATTTTCATACACTGAGATCTGCTTACACTTTTGCATAATAGGCTTGTAAAAGCCAGTGTGTTTTAGGAAGTCCTCAAGAAGTTTTCCACTTAGACATGAACTTCCTCTGAGGAGACCAAAGTAGTTTTTTCCTAAATGGACTATACATAAAGATGCCAAGATTCATTAGTGTGTGTTAGGTAAACATTGTTGCAATTTGGTTTAAGGGATAGGGAAATGTGAAATCATTGTATGGTTATGTAGAAAATAATTTACTAAGAAGTGGCCTTGATTTGGGGAGTCACTAATATTGTAACCATGTTTTTTGTTCTGATCACGCTGTCTCAATTGTCAGGGTGGTCTGAGCCAGTTTGGAAGGTAGCTCTGAATAGAAAATGTTTTCTGTGCTTTGCAGTAATCCCATTTCCTGGGAATTATTTATAAATGGTCTTTTACATTAATTTTCCAATAAGTATGGGAGGGTTTAGAAGAAAACACCTTTTTGTTTTCCCTAAACATATATGATCCTCTTAAATTTGTAGACATTAAAATTTAAGTTTCACACATACAATTGTATTCACTGATTTTAACTGAAACACTTGCAAAGAGGTATTTCAATTTGTATGTTTACAGAATATATCCCAGTGCTATCTAGCGTTCCCAACCATAAACTATACCCTGCTCACATGAGAAGACACAGATCCAAACTTGCTCCCTCTTCAGACTGGCCAGATATCAGGTAACTTCAGCGAGAAATTATATACCTCTTGTGGCTTTGCTGTGGGATAGAAACTTGGCTTTTATTTCCCATTTAGGGAAAACAAAAGGATGGAATATGCAAAGGTTTTCTTTTTTTGTGTTTTTGTAATTGTGTTCGATTTATACTGCCAATTTATGGGTACCCATGAATTCAGAAGTATTTTCAGAAACAACAGCAAATTCCTCTTTATATTCTTGTGCTTCTCTAATCTGCTTGTACCCATTTATGAAATGAAAAACCCCAACAAACAAACAAACAAACAAACAAACCAAAACCAACCAAACAAAAATCTGTTATCCCTTTTTCCAAAATGTTTGCCACATGCATGAGTACATAGACACTTTTAATTTTCTGTCAATTTTTTTCCATTAGTAAATGATGCCGAATCTTCATTAGGCTGCGTCACAATCACTGCAGGATATGTCTAAGGTCCAGTTGCTGTTCAGCTGGACAATTTTTGAGCATTTTTCTTTTTCTTATTCTAATTCTTCTTTGGAAGTACAGTAATGCTGTTTTGAGTGGTTTTTGACTCCATATTTTTTTAATCAAAGCTTTCAGATATGCTTGGCTTCCTTCTTTATTCTCTATGTCATTCAGTCATAAAGTTGAAGAGTATCTAATTTCTCATTGGGTGCTTGCTTACATTTCCTCTTTCTACATCATTGTTGATCGTGATTCTTTTCATTTTTACTTCCCTAATTTGGAACAGATGTGTGCTATTGAAGATTTGTTCTTTTTAATCTAATATTTTATTAAGCAAAAATCTATAGTAGGCTTCATTGGAATAAGATTAGACTAGAAAGTGAATTTTCTTCTATTTGTCCATCTTCATCCTTGCATTTTCATCTTCCATAAGAGATCCTAAAGCAAAGCTATACAAAAAGAACATAGAGCTGGGTACTCCCAAGGAGACCTTTGGGTGTTCCTTCAGTCTCTTTCCTAAATCTGGTTAATCTTCTTTAGTCATATTTGCCTCAGAGTATTCTCATCCTTCTACAGCTTTCCTGGGTGTTTTATTTAGAGCAAAATTAAATTAGAACAATGCATAGTTTCTGGATTTTTTTACGACTAATTCAATATTTAATTCAGTGCAAAGCATTTTAGTATACAATAAGACTAACATTATCAACATCATATCATCATGTTTGGTCATTTTATACATCTCACGCATGATTTGTCTGCCTGAAAGTGTTTTTCATAGCTGTGTTAGTTGATCCAGACACCACCTTTCCCCTGTAAATCATCTCACATATCCTTACACCTCTAAGATAACACCAGTGGTGTTACCAGTCGTATATTCTCAGTAGCTCCAATAAAAACTAGAGATCAGAGTGAGCTCCGTTGACAGAGCCTATTTGGCATACACGTAATTCAAGCAATGAATTGCAATACATTGAACTTGGACTTGCACATGCACACAGAAGTTTGCTAGAGGAAAAAGAAGACTTTGTTCCACCATGATATTCTTATCCAAGCATACGTGTCATTCTGTTTTTCCTATAGCTTGTTAATACACAGTATTCAAGCTATGCAAAGTACTAAAATTAGAAGAAAGTCAGATATTTTATTTTTCAACAGCGCAAAATACTAGACACAAAACTGTCTGAAGTATCAGTGCTTTTTAGTTATTTTCTCTGAGATACCACTTTTACAGCAAATCTGTGTCTACTGCATTCAGCAGAATTATTTTCAATTTACACAATGTGAGGGGAAGAACAAGGCTTTTACTTGCAGATTTCCCATCCAGCAGTTTATTAGGCTCTCATATTCACATGCAATTGTGCACACATAGATATTGCTGTGAGCATGTGAAAAGTCCATTTTACTTTTTCCAGGTTCTGCTTATACAGATGTTAATTTGCCTATTTGGAAGAGGTAGCTTTCATCCTGGAGAAGTGGGGAGAAAAATCATAAAACACATCTCATTTTATAACTCATAAAGCCCTTACATGTTTTTATTCTACAGCTGAAATAGCGGGGGGAGGGAAGTCCCTTTCTCATCTGTCTCTGACTTCAGTCACATAACTGTTCACAAAATAAATGTTATTCCTTCATGTCAGCAGGCTGTGAAAGTGAGGCTTGAAATGGCTGCCTGATTACAACCTTAACACCAACACCTCCTTAATCAACACTCCTTAACTCCCTCCAAATAAGCTCTCTATGATGTTATGATTTATTATATTGACTATGGCTTTTTTCCATTTTGCTTTTTAGGATCTTGTAGAAAGTTGTAATTTAGTTCCTCCCCACCCCCTGCTTCTCCTTAGTGAACTGACTGCCTTTGATTAGATTTGCTAGGATTTAGTTCAGAGGGAATTTATTTTTATTAAACTTTAGAAAAGGAAAAAAAAAAAGAAAAAAGAGTGAGTCTAAAAGAATAGGCATTAATAGGTTCACTGCCAAAATAAACCAAAACAAAATCCACAGTATTAGATCTTTGATGTAATTTCCTTTAATATTTTACTTGCTACATAAAAGATAGCAGAATTTTCTGCTCTCCTAGTATCTAAATTTACTTTTTGAGGAAAACCTTGAATCAAAAAGATAAGACTTCATAGATTTTTGAAGCAGAAGAGGCAATTTATTCTCTACAGTACTTTCCAGAATGAACAACTATTTCTCAAGAGTTTTCGACCAATTATAAAATGAAACATGCCTTCTTATTTTGAACAATATATTCTTCCTATGTGGCACAGATTACTTATACTAAAGGACATGTTTCTATTAATAATTATCAGAGCCTAAGAAGAGCTGCACTACATCAAAATACTATTTTAGAAATAAGAACATAATCAGGAAATATTCCAGACAATTACAGTCTTTTCCAATACATTATTAGCTGTAACCTTGATCCCTAACCCTGTCACGCAAAAAGTTTACCTGTGGGGCATATTATCATCTATCATTTTACAATGTGATTTTTTTGCCTCCTCAGATTCTATTGCATATATTGTTTTGATGCTTTTGAAAGAGATACACAGTCAGACAAAGCAATTATCTCACTCCTTGCCTGCTAAGGAGAAAAAAAGTTATGAATCTTAGCCTATAGGTGACTTCCATAGCTATCTAAGGATGGAGAAAAGGTTTAACAGCATTTTTATTCTGTGTTATTTTTGTGACTATCAGCATGATAAAAATGTTATTTGTTATTTGCTGAAAAAGCTTCAGTGTTGGATTGTGCCACAATCTCTCCTTTGCTTTTGTTTATAAAGGTACATTACAGGGCACTTTTGTACTTTACAATTTGGAAAGCTAATGAGAACAGGAAAATAACATAGACAGGAATACTTCTTTAGCATTTATAATTAGCCAAAGATATTTCTTCGCTTGCTTACAAGGCTAGAAAGGATGCAAACTTTGGGCATAAGGGAGTATCCAGAATGAGAGAAATAGGGGCATTTCAGGCTTAGTTTTACATGTATAAATTTGTCGTTACATTGTCCTATTGTTTAGATCTTTCAAGAATTTTATAACATTTTTGATGTCACATAATATATTTTTAATAACACATGCTAATATTTTTTAAACCCCTTTTATAAAGTTTTTAAACATGCTGAATTTGAGGCTTTTTCCTCAACCTTCCCTGGAATTTGCCCACCATTTAGGGATGTATCTGCTAAGGAAAATGTTTTATGACTTGCAAATCAGAAATATTTATAATGCAGAAAGAAAAGCACTTCAAATTTTTCTGAGTAAATTACATGGAAACGGGTCAATTACATAATATGAAGAAAAATAATAACAAAAAGAAGAAACCTTCTCTATTACGTTGTGATGCAAATTGTTACAGTGACAAAAGCTAAAAAATTCAAAGATGCAGCACAGGCAAGATACTGCCAAGATACAGACATCAAAGTCTTAGGATTAAATTCCAATTATGTGTCTTCTTTTGCAAAATGACTCTCCGAATTCTTAGTCATCTAATTCTGTGAACTCGCTGTTATTACAGTAGCATCCAACTATTGTAAGGAGGTCTGGTTCTCCTTCAGGACAATTCCATTTTTAACCTGTTAAAAGGCTGTTCTGTGGTGCAGTTAAATTTCTTAATGTGTAGACTGCAAGCTAAGATCTAAACTTTGATTACAACTAAAATAAAAATAATGAAATAAACACATTCAATTAACACATTGCAGAAGTAAACATTAAATAAAATGGTATCTTGTGTGGAATGATCCTCAGTATATTTGTCACTGTGTAAGTAAAGAACGCAGCAAACTATTTAGATTCTATTGTCATAAAGGAGTCCCTAAAAACATTTTTCTTTTTTTTGAAAAAGAGACATTAGATGGAAGATTGCTTCTTCAAAACAAAGACTGAAGATTATTAGAAGGATGATGTATTAAAATGACACATGGAGATCATCCTTCCTGCTTACACAAGCCAACAACCTTTCCTTCAGAATTCCTCTGCTTCCTCCACTCATCTAATCTGACAGCAGATTTAGTAATAGGAAGAGCCAGAAAAGACTCTCAAGTCTTTGGAGTCCTGGCTGAGCGTTGATAGCTGACAATGGAAATGTGTGCACTGACTTCTGGATAAGAAACTGATTTTTCCTGCGGTACCTCATAGTCCCAGCTTTGAGAGGATCAGTCCTATTTCAAGAAATAATATACACAATCATCTCTTCACTCAAACACATTAACTGCTTTTAAGATTATAGACTCGTTCAGAAGCTAGGAAAGAGAAAATGCTAAAGTGCAATTGTGCAGGAATAGAATAAATCTGGGAAAAGGGAGAAGGAAGGAAAGTAACTACAAGACAATAAAGGAAAAGCAACATATATGCCTAGAAAAGAAAATAAACCAACTATGAAATTACTCCTCAAAGATGGGGAGCAACTGAAAGTGATATACCTGGGAAGCTTGAGTCTTGCAGTCAGGTGACCAAACTGCTCACTTAAAGGAGTCAGCTAAAGAAGGAAAGTGAATAGCAAGAACAGTGGATCCTGGCAGTAAATTTTTTGGTGGGAGGTTCTGTCTGTTTTTATTTCTTTGCATTCATAAAGAAAGGGAAAGGAAAAAGGTTAGCTGAGGATTTACAAATGAATGTGAAGTTAATGAACTTGCCTTAAAACAGCAAATAGAGTATTCCACTGCATTTCCTTTAGCTTTGACTTACAATATGTATGAATTGGATAATAATTGAATTGACTAGTTAATCACTCTAAGTGTATAGATGGGGAGAGATAATAGCTGATTTTAAAATGTTTAATTTAATATATTAATTGGGAGCAATACCTACAGTTTAGGCTACCTTTCATCAGTACAAAACCCCAGTGATTTCTCTGTGCTCACCATTAAAAATTATTTCAAAGCCACACATTAACTAATGTTATGTCAGATAAGTTAGTGACCTATTTTTGAGACTAATGCGATATCTTACTCATCATTCATTCACCTAGCAAAACTGATTGCAGTGCTGAAGGCTGTGTATGTGACGTATTACTGCATATATAATGGCCATCATTTCTGTTCTGTGCAGATTATGAATCAACCTCTAAATCAATTTTTTGCAAAGCTAAGTGGAAAGCAAACATAAGATAAATATCTGTCCATCAATTTCAGATGATTCACACTCAAATGATGTTGGTAGAATTGACAAGAAAGCCTTTCATCTTTACAATACCATGCCTGGGACACCACTTTGAAATTAGTATGAGAATTCCAAGTGGCCCCAGAAGTTCTCTGCAAAAGACTTCTCTTGAGGATGCAAAGTGTGCCAGAAGCTAAGCCAGCCCCCCCGATGGATATGCCAGCACTGGCACATCACCCCATTTCCAGCAGTGCATTCCTGCTGCTTTCCTGGCAGTGGTGCCCTGTGCCTTTGCCTCCTTCCCCACACACAGCATCCCTGGGGAGCCTCTCACAGGCTGTGACACTGCTGCAGAAAAAGGGCCTGGTGGTGGTTAAAGCCCAGCTCTGAAAACACCAAACACGTGCCTCCAATGCAAGTGTTTTTGGTATCTAACCTGAAGGTTTTCCCTGTTGTTGCATGAGATGGAACATGATCTACTATTTCTGAATTACTCACATTTTTTTCAGCCTTTTTGGGTTTTACTCACATGATGCACTGATGAAATGTTTCATGGATTTTCATCATTTGTAGACATATGGAAAAACTGAGACTGTACAGTGCCAGATACAGAAGATTAGCAAACAGACACAAAAGTAAGTTTATTTAGTGCATTTTCCACTTGATTTTAAGTTGTAGCTCTATGCATGCATTTGGAGTAAGGTTTTTGGTTTCATTATTTTTATGTTAATTTCAGCCATCACACCTTTCCTTTTTGACAGGGCTTAAATAGATTTGATGCCTGATTTAAAAAAATTTGGAAACACACAAGCTGAAAAAATTTACTAGTGCAGAATGAGTTTTCCAATGATGTTTCAAATGCTCTGGAAATTAAAAGAAGTTTGTAAGTTCAGGACCTTTCACAGAAAACAGATTTCTCCAATTGTAAATATATTAGTCAAAGTTTAAAATTATTTAAAACTTATTTAAAAAAAAAACCCAAAACCCAAAATACCTGAAACCTTGTGCACTAAGATTTAGCCTGAAGTAAATTTTTATAGCTAGGTAATAAACAACTGAAAATAGGTTATATAATAAAAGTGCTGACACCATCTTAACTACATCCTGGAGTTGCAAACAGTGACGCTCTAATGAGTCAGACTCATTGTGTCTTTCTCAGACATAGTTTCATTTTTAGAAGTCCTATACTGCTGATGGCCCACATTTGCATTACATAAACTTCCATGATGAAATATCTTACCATTTCATCTGAAAAGTATGGAACAGAGATAATTTTTTACTTAATTAGTTCTGAGTTTGCCTAAAGGCTTTAGGAACCAGAAATTTTTCAGTCTTGTTTTTACAAATTAGTTGTGAAGTAGAATCTGTCTTTTCTGTTTCTCCATCAAGGTAATGTGCTTTGCTCACATTTATCTTTTTTTTTTTTTCCTATTGAGGTATTTCTGATAGTCAGCTGCTTTTTCTTCTGTATAGTTCACTGAGGGCACCATGTTATCTGCATTATTCATTACTGCAACTGTGGCATACCTTGGTTAGAATCTAAACAAAAATCAGTTTCTAGGCATAACTCTAAGTCCTCTATAAAAATCATGAATTATGTAATGCACAAATCTCTTCACAATAACATCACTTCTTTCTCTGTCAAACCAGCTATTTTTATTTAATATTGCTCATCTGCCATATGGACTCCTGTATCCTAGTTAATTATGAAACTGAAATATGGCAATACTCTCTGAATCTGTAAAATAATTATCCAATTAAAACTATTTTAGAACACCTCACATACAAAATAATTTTATATGATTTTGCACATCAAGAAAAAGAGGGGTTTTTAATCACCAAAACATTACACAAATATCCATATTTGTAGATGCTCAAAGTGCTCTACACAGAATTAAATACGCCTCAGTGAACAAACTGTATCATTTGAGAAAACCACAGTAGGTGCAGCAACTGCAGAACAAATGTCAATAAAGAAATGGCTACATAATGCTTTATTCCTGATTGCTAGTTCTGCTATTCTTAGATTATTCTTAATGTTATATATGTATGCTGGATGCTGTTGAAATGGGCAGCATGTGGAAAAATATTCTGAACTTTAAACTGGTTCTATGATTAATATTACTGAAATTTAGGAAGATTTTATTTTCATATGAACGGGATGATTTGCCACCAGGAGGAAAATATTTATGTGGTTAGACAGGTATTTGTTATGACGAATTAAAGAAATTATTCAGGATGGCACCTAGCACACCTTCTGCTAAAGCATAAAAGCATGGTATGTGGCACATTGGAAATCAGCGTAAACAGTAGTTGGTAAATAGCCACATCCTGCTTGCTGGTTTGACATTTGCTGAACACTGCATATGACTGTGTATTTGGAGAGTGTTCCTTAATAATAAAAACACAGAGTTGCCTTCAGAAATGTCCTCCAAAGAACACTGTTCCGATCGTGTGGAATGTGCTCTGCATTATCAACTGCATTTCATTTGTGTTGCTAATTCAAAGTGACCAAAATCTCATCATAACATTTTGTAACATCCTGGGTCAAAAAGAGGAATTTTTAAATTCATCACGAATCTGTCCTAATGTTTTGCTGCATGCATACAAAATCCTGCACAAAGACCAAGTCCTCACTTTTCAAAAGAACATCCAGACTGTGGGAGAGTACAGAGTGATAACCACAATTATATTCTCACAAAAGTCTGATAGTTCATTAGAAACTATGCTGAGCTTTTCCCAACATTGTCATCACTTGACTGTTTATTCATAATAACACAATGAAGGTGTAATATGTGTTCCATGAGAGAATCAGAAGGAAAGGGATGGCTGTTTTGGTATCTTCCTGTGTCACAAATGCCTATTTACTGTGTGTTTTATCCATGCTAGAAAAGTTAATGACTGAATGTATCTGTAAAGCGGCTAATTTTATTTTCCTAACCTAATTGATAACTGCCTTTTCTTGGGAAGTTAAGTAATAATGTAGTTGGAAAGTATCTACTAAGACACTCTCTTGAGAGTGAAGAAAGGCAGAAGGCTCTGATGAAATGAGAAATGTTTGAAATAAAGTACTGATGATGTAATGCATGGGGTCATTTATAAGCCTTGGTTCTATCTGTCACTTTGATTAAGAGGTGCAGAACAAACACATTTAAATGTGTCTGTATGACTACAAGCATCATCAAATACTTCTACTAAGATCCTTAACACTGCTATTAAAACATTTGATCAATGAAATAGAAAAAATATATAAAATCTTTCACAAATGATCCAAAGGCAGAGAGACATTTTAAATAATGAAAAAGAGAGGTTGCTTTTTCTGCATGATTCTCTTTGCTTTTGAAATGGAGTGTAAAAAGATAATGCACATTTTAATAAAGGCACATATTAAAAGAAGCACATTGTATAGAAAGAGTAGCTGGCCAAGAAGTAGCAACAATGAAAAAGGAGTGGCATTATGAGAAATATGAGATTTACTTGATTTCACATAACAAGAGGCAAACGCAGTACATATGCAAACAAGATACTTGGTCAGCATAGGCAGTTATTTTGCACTGGTCTTACCTCCTCAGAAACTCTTTTCAGTTCATTGTCAGCATCCTCCATTAAAGAAGGATGATACAGTCTGCAAACAGTGCAGAAAAAACCCATGTAAATGCTGTTTTATTGTGATAAATAGATGTGGTAGATACTGTTTAATGCCTTTAATAAAGATGAGACAAAATGTGCTCTCAGCAAGCACAACGTGTGAAGAGCCGGCTACACCCTGGAGGGAAACGCTCAACAGGTTGAAGAAATGGCCTGAAAAAATCCTCTCAAATGCAAAGTCCTGCCCCAGGAATAGTATAAGTCATGCAGCAATGCATGCTAGATGACAACTGGATAGAAGACAGCTTTGGACAAAAGGACATGGAAGATCTCAGTAGACAACAAATGTACATGAATCTGTAGTGTGCTCTTGTGGCAAACAAATTCAAGCGCATTAGCAAAAGCGTTGCCAGCAGGTGAAGGGGAATGAACTCTGCCTTTTCTCAGCATTTGTAGGACTCACCTGAAGTACCGTGTCCAATTCCAGCAGAGTGATATGGAGATGGTGCATTATGTGGAAGAAAGGTTGAGAGACCATTCTCGAACTGAGATGGTTAAAGGAGTATCGTTTTACTGTCTTCAGCTACGTAGAAGGCCACGGAGACGATGAAGCCAGATTCTTCTCAGGAGTACGCAGTGATGGGATGAGAAGGATGGACCACATTGCAAGAGGAGAAATGCTGAGAAGATACTAGGAAAAATAATTCAGAAGGGAGCAGCCAAAACCTGAAATAGTTCAGTGACTGTGGAATCTCCATCCCTTGAGATCGACACAACATTTCTGGGGCAACCTGATATGGGTTATCTCTACTCTGAGCTGTGAGATCAGGCCAAAACAGTCCCACAGTTCATTTGCATCTTAGGTTATGCTATGAAATTATTCCAGCACCAGGAAACAGACATTACAAGTTTTCAAAGAACTGACACCATTAAGCTGTGTATCTCAGAAAGGCCGCAATTTATAAATATTATGGAAGAACACAAATTTTGAGAATTGAAGACACTGGATCTGAGGAAATGTCCAGATTTTGGAAGCTTGAGCTAGGTATTCAGTCTAGATACATCATACACATTTCTAATAGTGCAATAATTAACAACTAGAAAAACATTGTGCTGGAGAACTTCATTAATATAAATCTTTAAATAGATATTAGACATTTTCCCTGAAGATAACCGGTGGTTCAAATGGGAAACAGTTCAGGGAAATGTTATGTTTTCCTTTAAACAAGAGGTCAGCTTATGTGATCACAGGGGTTCTTCTGGCTTTAGAGAAAATGAATCTGTGATCCCCAAGTCCTTCTTTAACATCATAATGTATATGACACATATGTTCCAACTGAGCACTCACTTCTTCAAAGTGATCCCCTATGGATTGTCCAGGACACAGATAAAGACAAAGAAAGCTTTTGAACATGTCTGAATTGGAGCTGCCTTTTCTATATTTTAATCTAAAGGAAAATAACTTATCAAATGGGTAGATCTGAGGTCAGAGACTTTCCAGAAGCTACCATTACAAATATTCTCCCTAACTCAGAGCCACTGGCACAGTCAGCTGTAATTACCAGCAAGGTTATTATGCATCAACAATGACAAGCCTGTATTTCTACCAACAAATACTTGAGCTTTAGGGGTATCCTAAATTAGTTTTTTTTTCCCTCCCTTGAGACCTTGAGAATCAGAGAATACTTTGGACAATGAATGAAATATCCAGTGCAGAAAAATGCATGTAGCAGAAACAGTGAACATATTTCTGTTGGAAAATAGAGTGTGACAGACCTATATTGAAAACCTAAATAAAATTCTGCACCAAATTCTGTTGAGTATTTGAACATTGATATTTGTAGGACCAGAATATTTTCTATGTTTAGTAGACATTCTCCATCTCTTGAAATAAATTTACGAATTTTCTCAGAGAATGTGGAATTCAATATATAAATTTGCTTGTTAGAATTCTTTTTGATGTACTGTCTTTTTACTGACCATTATCTGTCTGTAATAAGGGGTGTGAATTCATCGCACACACACCTTTCACAGGCTGTCATGCTTTTGACACACATTGCACAGGCACAGCAGTGTATTTTAAGCACCAAGCCATTAACCTCTTATGATAGAATATTATCCAAGTCTATCATGAGTAGTATTGTTATAACTTACCTCAATGTGTTTGACATATTGAGAAAAGTTATTAAATGGACTGGATTTCTTATTTTTTTCTAGCAGATTGCATATGCAGTGATAAAGTCTATGTAACCTGAATTATTTGACAAGGGAGTGATCTGGAAATAGTTGCTGGGGGCCTCTTTCATCTCCTGTAAAACTCAAAAGAGACAGAAGTGAAAACTGGATAAGATTCAACTAAGAAAAGGATGGCTGATAACATGTATCTCTGATTACAAGGAAACAGTTAAAAACTTTATTTGACTCATTATCGAAATACCATAAAAGCAATATTAATAGTTTTGATTAAGATTTTTTTATCTACAGGAAGAAAGAAATTTTGTACAACCGATGTAATATGATGTCAAATAAACAACACTGTAGGTCCTCCAAGATGAAACTCTCATTGTTAATCTTAGGTATTCCAAAGGGGCCTACATTTTCAGGTCTTTATATTTTGAGCTAATAGAGGCATAATACTGGAGCAAAGCAACAATGGAAGAATATACAGTCCCCTGTGGCAGCAATTGAAGCTCTAAAACCTTGTTTTTCATTTTTAAACTGTTCCTTTGGGCATAGGTAATGTTCAAAGAAGCATTTTAAAGAGAAAATGAAGCTCTAAAAGCTTTAAAATGCGGTTGCAGGAAATCCAAGATGTTGCCTGTGACAACTCCTGTCTTACTGATAGTCTTATGGGAAACAGCAACGATCAGAGCAGCTCTTGTTACACCACAAAACTTTAGAAACATTGACCATTCCATTCTAGAGGATCACTGCAACTTTGAAAAATCAAAGTCCTTGCCATGAAAACAAAAAACAAACAAGAAAACCAAACTCCATTTAAGAGAAGTTTATTCCAACTGGAACAACAGAGTTTTTGAACACAAAGGAAAAAAAATTAAAAATTGCAGTAGTGTTGAGCATACAAAGCAAATGAAAACAGGAAGGCATTTATTTAGGCTTGAGACACTCTTACAATGGCACTGACAATGCAATGCTGTGCCCAGAGCTGGGTGAGGAGCTGAAGACTGGGACTGCACAGCAGGCAGGTGCCTGAGCAAACATGGACTAGAAGTGGACATGGATGCAGCCAAAACCTTTCAGATCTCACGTCTTTGTCTGGTTTCTGGACAGAACTAACCAAATATTGCCAGGTTGTGAATTTTTATTCTCAGTTTCTATCTTAAACATTATTTGTGAATAAATAAAGGAAAAGAAACCTTGCAAGTTTTGGATTTGCAAGCTTTTTGGGATTTCTGGGTAATTGTTAAAACACTTGAAAACTGTAGAAATTAGAACCTTCTGAGATCATCCAGATCCTGTTGGGAACTTTCACGGAATGACATCATTCTCCTGTCCCTTTGGTACAGGTTGTTAGTCTTCAAAATCAACTTAAAATAGCAATGTCAGTTGTCTATTTTCTTATCTTTATAAAATCTTACTTGAAGAGGAAATAACCAGTCAAACACGAAATTCACTCACAGAGGAAATGAGAAGAAGATGTATTAACAACATGATCATAGATGCCTCGTTTCTTTGGGAAAAGATGGCAGTGACGGCAGAACATTATTTCTGACACAAAAATGAAACAGGATAAAAGCAACTTTGAGGTAAACTCTGTCTCAAAACCATTCAAAATTCTTTATAAAGTGAGCTTTAAATTTTTTTTCCATCCTGAGTAAACCCTGATTTGTACACTAACCCCTGTAACAGCTGTAGATGTGTAAATGAAATTTAGTCATATATGCCTGAAATGGAAAGTTTCCATTAGCTGTACAACCAGGCACAAAGAAATAAAAAGTTGGGACTCAAAAGCATTTTCTGCAAGGACACACCATTATAGGATAAGAATTTCAAACTGAGATAGAGGGGGAAAAATCCTCTGAAATACGTTTATCAGTGAATGACCCTGATCAGCTGTGCTCCATCTGAGGAAGATCATTACTGCAGACGTCAGGGTAGTGCAGGAGACAGGTTAAAAAATGGGTTTCAGATTATTGACACTTACTTTTTTATTAAAGTTTATTTACAGCTGGGGATAAGAGAACATAGGCCCAGAATTATGGAACTTTTTAAAACTCCAGAGATTATATCTTTGAAAACCTTTGCAAAATTCTTAAAGTTTGTATTTCTTGCATTAATCCTATCTGAATGGATGTCTTTCAAATGCAATGCTGTAATTCTTTCAAGTTATTATATTTTAATGTATTTTCATTTATGATCTGTTTTTTGCTGAATTTCCATCAAAGTCTGAGCCTTTCTTGAGCAAAGGATGTGCTTAAAAGCTTTGCTAAATAAGGAAAGGATTAAATAAGTGTAATGATTTAAGTTCTCTGTCTAGTCAGAATTTAAAAGGCAATATCTAGCATATAGCTGCCTGCCCAAAGGACAGACTCTATTGGAATTGCACTTTGAAATGTACAGCTCACCTGCAACTATTTTCTGTTTCTTTATAAATCTGAGATTTTCACAGAACAGACACCAATGACTGATGCCTAAAGGTGTGCATAAAATTAAAATACAACCTTGTATTCCTGAAGGAACATAGTCTTCTCTAATCAGTTGGGAAAGATAAAAGAAATCTGTAAAGCTCTAACTCCTTTAAAGTGAAGCTTGCTTTGGGAGAGAAAATGGAGTATATTTACACATAGACTGAGCACTAAGGAATGGAAAAGCATGCTGGTGATGGTTGACTGCTTTCAACAGCAAATTTAAAAAATAAAGTTCTAAATACTGATTTCTATTTGATTTTTTCATCCATCTGCAGATGATAGTTATGTCCCAAATTTTGTATTTTATTAATAAATATTCAATAGAAAAAAGACCCAGGTGCAGACACATTTCTGTATTGAAGTGCTGATATAAGAATATATATATTTGTTGATCATTTCTGAAGGCCCTTTAGACCTAATGATGGAAATAAAAGATCATTCAAAATCAGATGTGGTAATTCAGTACTGCTGATCACAGTAATACATTTACATCACTGTCTTCATCCCCAGCTGCTCTATTGAGCCTCCTTTTAAAACAGGTAATGCTAGTTTAGGTCTTGTATACAATTTTGTCAAAAGACATGAAAGAATGAGGAAAGCAAGCAAGTTGTGGTCCACTGGAGCCTAAAATGCTGAAGGGGCCAACTTTTTCAAGCGATCTTCAACCAGCTATAAATGTGAAAAGAAGCTGTCGAATCTGTCAAAAATCATAGAATCACAGAATAGCTTGGGTTCAAAGGGACCTTAAAGCTCATCCAGTTCCAATCCTCTCCTATGAACAGGGAAACCTCTCACTAGACCAGGCTGCTCAAGTGCTATGATACAGCAGGCAAGGAGATGCAAAGTTCACATCCAGGTTTCCTTGACACGAGAAATAAGTTCTGGAAAATGACATTTCCGTGTCATTTTCATTAATGGTTGTAAATTCACCATTCAAAGCATACACTTAAATGCAAGAACTGATATTGACATTTGGAAATACTGAAAGAAAAAATAATTAACTCCATGACTATTAGGGCGCCTCATTCCTGAGTTCTAGCTTCTGTGCTCCTTCTTTTGGAAGGCAGTTCCTGAAACACTTTAATAGTTTAGAACTGTCTCATTTCCAGTTAAATACATTTACAGTCATCACCATTTTTTTCCTAGTGACAGCACTGTCCTTTATCTCACAGTATCACTGCTCAATATTTACTCCTACAATGTGTTTTTTTAGACAGCAATCATATGTGCTTGCAGACTTCAGTTGCTTTGCTCAGTTAAACAATTTTGACTCTAAAAATCTTGCAAAACAGACTCCCCTGTTCTTGATCTGATCATTCTTGAAGCCTTGCTCTGTACTTTTTCACATTTAAGATGACTTTTCTTGGACCTCAGTACTGCTGCTGAGCCCAGTGTTGTGATTATGTTCCCCTGGGTTCTAACGCAATGGCAGCAATACCTCACCAGCCGTGGAAATTCTGAGCTCCACCAATCAGTTTCCTCTGCTTGTTGATGTAATATCATCAGAGGAGATATTGTAGAGGGTGGAGAAAGAAAAAATCTAATATATTTATAGTGTTAGAAATGTTTTATCACTAGATTTATGTGCAATAAGTATCAATAGGGATAATTCAGCATTGTTTCTTGCCAAACTTGAGTGAGGCATATGATTTTATTTTATAATTTGAAGAAACAGTCCAAAATATTATGTTTCAAAGGATTTAGCTGGATTTATATTCTATATTTCAATCTTGTCCCATGCCTGTGGAACCTAATTATAGTTGGTCTTGAGACTGTAGTCTAATAAATATAATTTTGGAAATACAAGACCTCAGATTTAATCTCAGAAAAACTGTAGTCTTCTATTTTGGTGAAAGAAATGTTCATCCTGTGTATTTGAAAGGAAAATCCATGTGTGACTCAAAAAGAAGGGACCAAAAAATTCTGACAGTCATTTCAGTGGATTTATATTTCAGGAAGAAATTTTTTTTTTTTTTTTTTTTTTTTTTTTTTTTTTTTAAGATAGAAAGAGATCATAATAGTGTAGATCAAGCCTGTGTACAGTGATCTGGTATCTGATAAAACATATATACCTGCAGAAGATACGTATTTTTAGAGAAATACAATGTACAACACAAGGCATGATAGATAAACATACAAATTATCTTTTGATATTGAATCCAAGTTAATGTCAATAGCTAAGGAGGGACGTTTTGCAGCTCCTGGATCACTGCAGTATTAATAATTTCTTTTTCTTAAAGATGCAATTCTGTTCAAATACAAATGCGGGAGTGCACTAGCACATTATCTAATGATCTGTCTTTCAAGACAAGCCTTTGTCAATGCACTACATCAACTGCTGCAGCTGAGACCAGGACATGTTTTTGCACAGAGCTGAAGGGAATACTCTCGATCCATTTCAAGCATTATTTGACACATTTCAGAATCACAGAAGAGGCAGTCAAGCTCTGAACTTTCTCAGCTTATGCCTTCTATTAAATTGAGAAGAGGGAACATTTTTTTTTCTTGCATACTTTTTGTAACCCACCAACTGTTTAACTTAGCTGGTAGGCACACAAATCAATACTTTTTCATGATGAAAACATACCCACTGTTTTCTGTGGATGTTATCTCTTTACTCCCTTAAAAAAAAAAGAAAAAAAAATCTCCAATTTCAGCATGTTTTTGCCCTAAGCAGACTCCTTTTATTAATTTCATTGATTTTCATGTTTGGTTTTATAGTTTTTTTTTAGAGATTCTTCAACTGAAGAATCTCTTTTGAAGAACACTGTTTGTTTATTTACTTGATAAATGAGACTACGAGCACAGATACTGTGGCACCGGGAGCCAGGAACAGCTTGCTAGTGTGCCGGCTCAGCAGTGCACAGAAGCTACATTTCAGCTGCTGAGGGGTAGATCTTCAGCTTGCATAAATTGTCATGGCTCTTTTGATATCAGTGCTACAGTGATAGCTTCTAACATCTGAAGCTTTGCCCCCTAATCCTGAGATGAATTCAGTGGTGCCATCATCTGAAGTTACTACTGTTATTATTCTTAAAATTTGTTTTTCCCAATTCTCCTACTGCCCAAAATTTATTGATAATTTTCTACCTACAGCATGTCATGCATCCAGCATTATTTCCTGTGCTGTAGCTCTTCCCTGTCTTCTAACTGCTTCCAGTGTTTCAGCCTACTTACAACTACACAGGGTCCATTACATACCTATATTCCACATTGCTTTGCATAATTTCTGACTCTTTTTACTTATTTTTCAGTTTTACTTGGCTGCTGGATACAAGGTTAGGTGTATTGTGGATCCTCAAGTTGCACATTACTGTATTCAGGGGCGGCATAGGATGAGGGAAGAATAAAGGAATTCTTTCCAATCTGACAAAGCCATTAAAGGATCTTTTGTGAGGAGTCCTTCACTTGCTGGTTGCATTTCTCTTCTGCAGTTATCATTCAGTCCTGTGAATCGTGCAGATGCCCATGACCAGAAGATGTGGGACTCTGACATCTCACAGAGTTTGCTAAAGAGCCTGGAAGGCTTCTTTGTTATTCAAAGCACGAGGTGAAAGACAAGCAGCAGAGCACCTGCCCACCAGCCACAAACCATGTGCTGGGCAAGGGACAATGGGCTGGAGTCAAAGGCTGCAGATGCTGAATGGCCCATGGGAATTCAGGAGAGAGGTTTCACTAGTTCATCCATAATTGGCCAGAGCAAACCCTTTAAAAGCTACTTGCCATTTCAAGGATTTCTGAAAGGCATCCCATTTTGGACACTTAGAATGGATTTCGCATATTAAGAGATTTGAGACTCACCAGAATGGATTGCATTGAGCCAAACAAGTGGAAATTAAATAGGCAGATTTTTCAATATTTTCTCACTAAAATTTCAAAAATATTAACATATTTGAATAGATTCTTTTGGAAGAATAAAGGGAGTGGAAAGCCCAATTATTTTTAATTAATATTGTTCTTAATTGTTGTTTTATCTACTTTTGAAGATGAGTGATGAATAAATACAGAATAAAGTGTTTAAAATAGAATTCACCCTATAGTAATAAATTACTCAGAGACTTAACACTGTTTGAAAGGCGATCAATTGTATTTTTTGCATATTCTTCTAAGCATCAAACCATTACACACCCATACGTTTCTAGAAATACTAGAAATAGGTGTCTGACCCTGAAAATAATGTGGGCATGCAAATAAGTAGCTCTACTTATGTGACCTGAGGTTAGTAGAACTGGTCACAAGTGTGGTTATTCTGGTACCTGTATGAAGAAGCAGCTGTGTGGTTGGTATCTGAAATAGGCATCACTATTACATGGTTCAGGAAAAAAAAATCAATCCCTTAGCCTGTAGTTTGCCATTGATGTGGATCCAAGTGTTCTTTCAGTGCACCATGTTTATCTGCACTCTGCTCAGTGTTACTAAACAGACATAGGTATAAATGTACTCATTTAGAAACCTCAACCCAAACACCAGTGCCTGCTATAGCAGTACAATTCCTCATTAAGAACTGACAATCTATTGATTAAAACAAACTTAAATTCGTGCAATTTACTGTGGTTACTCCCCGAATGACTGGATTATGAGTATCTTCAAAGACTTTGCATTTCTCACAAAGATAAAGAATTTATGATACCATCGATAACAATGACATCTGCACTGAAATATATATAGCAATTGTAATAATAGCTGCAGATTAATGCACTACCTGGAGGTTGGCAACCAAGAAAGTTAATGCAGGCTGGCATATATCTGGTCAGCAGTACCTCCACTTTTATCAGGCAAAAATGCCCACTTGCCTTGATCATTACCTCATAATTATATTTTAAATTTAGAGAATGTTGCCATTGTTAATTGCAGTATTTAATCATCAAATCCCTGTATTTTAATATTTAAAAAGCCAAAAACAAAAATACACACCAGCAAAACTAGTTTCAAAATCAAAAACAAAGACAAGGTTTTGCTTTCATTAACTGAAATCGACTAAGCACTTTTATCCCTTTCTTCCCACTGCAATAAAAGACGACCTGAACCCCCTTTGAAACCAGCACAGTGTGATCTGAAGAATGAAAAAATGTTGATTGACTGGCACTGCATGCAATAATTTGAAATGAGCATACTCTTTTCAGGTAAAAACGGAACAGTGCATTGTTGATATGCGTGTGAACAGGACTCCTTCCCACTGCCTAGGGCAGGCAGAGCGTGGGGATGGTCTGGAACCATGGCCTGGCAAAGATCACAGGATCTTTTTTTTCCACACAGTTCCAGCTAATCTGTAACACCACACTCACATTTTCTGCAGCTGTACTGGACCTGCTGCTGGTCCCTGATCTGTGGGGCTGTCCCCAGCTCGGTGCTCCTAGAGGGATGCAGGGATGCAGATCTCACCAGGGCTACAGTGGTGCCACAGCTGAGCATTGTCACCAGTATTGCTGGGAGATGCTGCTGCACCTGCTCTGCTCTGGGAGCAGCACAAATTCTAGGTTTAATAGTCCTGGCCACTTTCATGTTTTCTCCCTCGTTAACATTACAGAAAAATAATCTGAAGGCCAGACCCAGGCAGGATGCCCCACATGAGTTGCACGGCTGTGCCTGTGGCTCTAGCAGCTGCAGCAGCTCATGCTCTGCTCTAATGCAGATCTTAAAGCCTGGAGAGAGGGCTGCAGGTTTAGCTTTTCCTTTCTGTGTTCCTGTAGCTCTGTATTTTTACGTCTCTTCCTTGCTAGCTTGAAAAAAATGTAAGACTCACAAGTCATGCATTTGGAAAGGATTTTTTTTTTTTCCCCATTCGAATCCCTTTTTTTATAGGTAATGTGCTCAAAATTCCAGATGTAAAGTTAATCTTTGCCTATAGAGTCAAACAACAAAAGAAAGAGAGCTGAGGAACAGGTACAGATATTCTATTTACCCATTCAATCACTGAAATTATTGCATGTGACATAATCCTGTACACCTATGAAATAACAGGCTTTTCTTTCACAGAGATTCACTATTATGCTGCAGAAACAATACAGTTTTCTTTGCCGCAAAATACATATCTTCTTTTAAAGCAAAATATCTATTCCTTTTAATTTTCAGTGAAGCAAGTTTAAGAAATGTATGAATAGATGAGCCTTTTAACACAATATTTCATTGGAAAATAAACATTAAAATAGGCACAATGAAAATACTTTTTCAATAATATTTGAATTTGAAAAATTAAATATCTTATGTAGAAGCTATGAAAAACACTTTGTTAATTCTTGCATTTTTAAAGTCTTTTCATAGCTGAAAGCTCTTGAAATCAACTTGGGTTTGCAAAGCCTTAACCCAAAAGTTTCAGGTAGAATTTTTTCACAGTTCAGTCAATTTTTGCTTGTAATAGTAGAATTTTAACTGGCACAGCCTTGAGTCTTTTGTTTTCTTTTGCTTTTTGCCTATTTAATTTCAGGGTTTCAATTTTATCTTTTTGTATGCTTTGGTTAGGTTTCCAGAATAATTTAAGCAGCTTCTAAACAGCAGATTGTCCTGCTCATTGTGACATTTACCTGTTCTGTGTTCTGTCCTCTTTCCTATTTCCCACTGCCCTCTCAGGCAGACTTGCTGCTTTGTTCCTGTTGAGCTGTTTTAAGACCCATGGCAGTGTAGTTTATTCACTACAGTCTTACTATAAACACTGGTATTTGAAAATATGGACATAGAAAGGCATATTTTGGAGGGAAACAGGACAAGATTTAGTGATCTAGATCTCAGAAAGGGTGATGGTGCCAAAGCAGTGTGCTCAAGTAAGGGGCTGCTGTTTCACCTCATTCTGTCTCATAGGTAGCAACCTGTAGCCAAAGCAGAGATAACATTTCTTGCAAGAAAAACATGATTTCGTGACAGGGAAAAGGTTTTTTCTGCTAAATTCTGTAAAGCTCATTGTATAACAGATATATTATGTTTCACTGTGCTATTCTGGTTAAGAGCCTCCAGTCTTACCCCCGGCAAAGATTTCATTGCAATTAGTCTGTTTAAACAGAGCCATTGAGAGTTTTCTTTGTCACAGGACTTCTGGAACAGGCCTTAAGGCAGCTCTCAGAGCCGAAGGATAATAATTTCACTACACAACAGCATATTTCAATTACACTGTAATTAAGCCAAATGTTGAAGCCGTGTCTGACAACTGGTGGATGGGAAGCTGAATCAGAAAGTCCTGAAACATTCGAAATTACAGATTGAAAGTTAAGGTAGAATTTTGGGCTGAGGTCTGCACTGCAATGTGTAAAGCTGCATTGGCTGCTGATTGAATCTCTGGGGAGCAAATGCCTGGAGAGATCTCTGCCTCGCTTTTGGGAAACACTGAGTAGTCAACAAATGCCACTGAACTGCTGCTGATTTCCCAAGCAGCAAGTGAGCAATGCTCCACTGACCGATCTAGAACACACGAGCTGCTATAGCTCATCTTCTTGTGTGAGTGTGTTCTAATGCACATGAAGAGAATGGAAATAGGCTCGAAGATCCACCAGGGTAGTGTTTAACACAGGGTAGGAGAAATTTGTAATGGTCAGAGCTCTTGTGTGTTTATCAATTGCCTTAACGAGTGTACTTGTGCTTTTTATTACTGAAATATAATTCAATATCAAGCTATCAAAATGGCATTAAACCCTACCAGCTGAGCTAAGATGGCCTTCTTAATAATGCAGTCACATTCTGATTTTCTTAATTTACAGTCATTAACATAATTAGATGACCTATCTAAATGATTGCATCTGTCACAAAAACACAGTTCTTATATCAAAGCCACCCCTTTCCCCAACAAAACTTGGATCAATTTTTAAATTTTTAATATTTTTGAAAATGCCTAAAACAATGTCTTACACTGTAAAAAAAATTCTAGGCACTACATCACCAAATATATTTTTAAAGGATGATTCAATTAATACATAACCATATTTGAATATTTCATGCATTTACAGAAATATTTAATGGAATTAGATTCAATGAACTTCTAATAGTGAGTAGAAATAAATTATTGTATCCTTACTGTCAAAGCAATTTCAGGTTTTGTATTCATCCTCTGTTGAGCCTTTTAGCTTATTTCAGTTTTTAAATCGCACACAATAGAGCTTTAGAGCCCTGCATCTCTGTGATTTATAATATAAAGGAACAATTATTTCTGCAGGTAAAATTGCGCTTTTTGAAAAAGGTAAGATAAACAGATGTGCCTAAAGCATCCTTAGAAAATAATGGAGAAATGGCTAAATGTATTACAAATAGCAATAATAATAAAAAATACAGCCATCAACTGTCTAAAGTACTTTGTGAACATTTGCGTGTCTATTTCTACGATTCAAGTGGCTATAAAAAACCTGAGAACAGAAAGCCAAAACCTTTTGGATAATCCCTTAAGCCCCCAAACAATAAACAGGAACAGGTTCTGACATGTAATTTATCAAGCTGTGAAGTTTCTATTCTTATGAACAAAAACCTAGTAAAACAAAAATAAATGAATAATGTGAGCACAGTCTTGGGAGAAGTTGGATTTCTAAAAAAAAGCTTTAGCATGCTTTCTTCAAGTCTTAAATCAAGGCATTTGCATTAGACCAGTGGTAAAAATGCTTTAAATGCACACAGATGAATGTAAGAAAAATATTTAGTTATATTCCTTGACTTTATAAGAACTTTTGGAATTACAAAGGTTTCCTTATTTGGCCTAAAATTTTCTTTGGCAAAGGTTTTACAAGCATTAATATTTACTCATTTATATGCAGCAGAAAAAAATGCCTGTAGCATTCCAGGCTGTATTAACTGTATTCCAGAATGTATTAACTACATTCTAAACATCCATAAATATTACAGGATTGGAAAAAAAGAGGTTGTTAACACTTCTCAGAAGATTTTTTTTTCTGGTCTATGTTAGTCTCCGCCATGCTCAGTGTTGGCTTGATGATATTTATAGTATTCCTTTCTAAACCAACCAACAAAGAAGAACACCACAGGAACACTGGTCCTATGAGATTAATTGTTATATACTCTATTAAAATGAAAAAAAAACATGTCCCAGTTTCCAGCTTTTTAAGAAAGTTTTGAAGGATCATTTTTTTCACAGAAATAAACACATTTCATAGTAGACAGGAATTTGGATCAGTGCAGATTTCCCAATGTCCTTCACTTACTGAGTGTGTGCAAGGAGTTTGTTTATTTGTTTATGTCCTTGTTCTGTGCATCGCAATCCTAAAGCTCATGTTAATGCTCCAAAAACTGCACCTGTGCTTCAGATTTATCCTCTCATTTCTAGGTTTCAAGCTAAAATTACTCAAGTTAGTTTCTTTGAAAGAAAAATATGCAATTTGGTTTTCTCTCAGAGAAAAGAGCTCTAATAACTTCTGTTTTTCAAAAGGAAACCTAAGGTGTGCAATTTTAATGATGATTATACTTCAGAAGTAATAACTTTGCTGTTGCTTTTGCATGTGTTCTAAATTATATTCAACTTTTTGATTCAAAATGGGAAGGAAGAGGCCTTGCCTGATAGCTCTAGAGGAAGGTTTATGTTCTTAAGTGTCAGTGACATATTATAAAATAGTTAACTGATGAAGGTTCCTGTCATAGAATTTTTTTGACTGATTATCATTATGTGACATGCCACCCCTCAGCTAATTTTCAAAGTATATGTTTTGTTCTTTGGCTGATTTTGCCCCAGTGGTGCTGAAAGTCACTTTCTTAGATTTCCTCTTTGTGAAAAGTGGGTTTGTTCTGATTTTGACCTTCATGTTAAGGACATATTTATTTAACTCTATTTTTCCATCTCCCATTTGCAGTCAGCTGTGTTGTGCTCATGTGATCTCCCAGCCACAGCCAAAGGACTCCTCTCAGAGTCTGCAGTGACAAGTCTTCTGAGAATTGCACATTTCTCTGCACAATTAGAGCTTCAAATACTCTGTGTCACATGTAGCCAAGGCCTCTGACAGCTGTCACTCAGGAATACGTTTCCTGACAAAGAGAGATTATAACCTCACAGATCGTGCAGCCTTTATTATTTGTATTTAATTATCCTCCAGTGGGAAATAATAACTGCAGTTTTCCTTATGCTTTATCTTGGTGCAAGGTTGAAGCTTGTAATCACATGTACATTTGTAGCTTCCTTAAACTAGGTTTTTTTCCAGTTTGTTCCCAATCTTTGCAGCCTCAGGGTAAACTCTGCACACTTCCATTATTAATTCAGACAGATACAATTTCCTAGCAAAATAATTAGTCAACATGTGGCAAACTTTTGTAATAAACTATATAAAAAATGAATAATTAAGGTTCTTGTGAAATCAATAACATTGATCTTGACTTCTCTTAAAACCAGATTGTAAGAGAGCAATTTCTTCTGCCTTCCGAATTTTGCATCTTAGAATGGAAGACCGACATTTGATTTCTATTTGACAGATATTGAACTTTAAATAGTTTTATTTTCTGTCAAAGGTGAGGCAGTGAGTTAAGGAGCAGATTTTGTGGCTGCACTGCCAGAAAACAGCTTCCAGTTCTTTAATGTCTGCCTCAGATCTCCAACCTCATGTCTTTGCCACCTTTTTAGACCTGAAGTTCTCAGGGCTGTGTTTAAGACAACAAATTAAGTCACTGAAATATAACCTGCTGTTTTCCAGTTGCAGTTGCAGCTGCTGACACGTTCTTGGCACTATCACTGCTCTCTTTTTGAAGAATTGTTCCCAAGAGGAAATGACATTTAATTGTAGGCTAGGGTTACCTGAGCCTGGTTTGATACATTCGATCTGCCTGCTAACTGAATACATTCTTTTATAACTTTTTGAAGGCTTTAATGACAACAGGAGTTTGTTCATTAACATGAAAATTGCAGTTTTGTCTTTGCAAAATCAAGGCATTCTTTGACATTCACTAGTATCATCCTGCCTTGTCTTCCAGCACAAGTTCATGCACCTGTAAGAGCTCCTCTTGGGGACACTATTTTATTATCCCAGAGCAATGGGAACTGATCAGTGGTGTATGTGCAGTTAAAGAGCATACCTAAAATGAACTATAAGTTACATGACCCTTGCTTCAAATAAAAACTTGTTTTCTGTAGCCAGTGAAAGTTGTCAGGCATCCACTGCAAGGTCACAGACACTGTCACCTCCCTGGGGAACTTGGTGAAAGAAATACAATTACAAACATGAAAGTCTGTCATTTAATCCTAACTATATTTTTTAAAATAGTTGACTGAAATGGAAAATGCTTCAAGAATATACTCTTTTAATAACCCAAAAGAATAGAAAACCTTTCAGACTGTGCATGGTATATGTAACATAACTATTAATCATTTTGTCTATTCGGAACAGAATGTGCCTCTTTTCCAGGCTGCTTTGTCTTGTGCTGTCTGTGCCAAGTGTCACTAATGCCTGCATTTACCAGTGGAAGCATCACCCAGAGCATATAGACTCACTAAAGGGGCAAATGCCAGCACAATTCTCCAACCATCTGCTTGCCTGGGACTCGCATAGGAAATGTGGCCAAACCTGCACTCTGCCCTGAGATTACTGGATACCATAATGAATGTTTGGCACAATTAGTAGCCAGAGTAATTTAGAGAAGCATTCCGACTTCACTGGCTGATGCCAAGAATCTGGTGCCATGTGTCTGGAGCAGGACTGGGAGTGTGAAGGTGACACGCTGCTAACTTTGAAGCCTACCAACAAGTTGTGCTCTGCGTGTGCCATCAGCTGATAACCAGACCCTGTACCAACCTTACAGACTTGACACAGAAACAAAAATTCTCCTTCTGCCAATAGTTATGGCTGGAAAATAAATCAATCCTATTCAAATGCTTAATTAATGGGATATTATATTAATTTTATCTGTAAAGGTTAGAACTGTTCTGTGCTATATATTTAGAGAAATTAGTCTGAATCGGAAAACTAACCTCAGAGTATGCATACTACAATATCCCTTTGAAAGTCTTGTCACAGAAGCTTTGCACCATTATAAAGTAGGAGTTCACAGAAAATGTTTTAAGAAAAAGATGGAAACAGAATCCTTGTGAGGGTGTTTTGACAGTTTTGAGTTTTATGTACTAAAATCTGAGAATTTTTTCTCCCCTAAAAGCAATGGCAACATCTTCTTTGTGAGCTGACTATCCAGCTACCATAACTTTCCTTAACTGTGTAGCTCTGGTTACCCAAATTTTCTTCTACTGCTGCCTGGAGTATAGACCTCCGTCTTGATTCACAACATGTAAATTTAATATTCCTGTTCTAACAGGAGCTGTTCCACCTCCAACACTGAAATGCCCTAGAGGAAGGAAGACACACATATCAACTTTTCACTTTTACCCAGAATGTCATGCCTGACTGGGAACTCTTTCCAAAAGCTTAGTTCATAAAGCATTCCAGCCTCAACAGGTGATGGGCACTATTCAACATTATGTTAGCAGGAAAACTCATGTCAATAGTTTCCTGATTTTGAATTCTGGCTAGCAACTGTATTCATTTTTAACTGAAAAGAAAATCAGTTGGCTGGTTTTCTGAAAGAAATTATAGAAGAAATATGCAAGATTTTTTTGCTAACAAGACCCTAACTAAAAGCCCCATTTCTACCTTTTCATATACAAATTTGTAAGAGGTGATTCACTAGTCAACAATTGAAAACCCAAGTAACACCATCCTGTTCTGCCACCAGTATGGTCTTTTAGTGCAAATGTTTATTTCTACATGTGGTGCTCAGCATTGTGGTGTTCTTACAAAGAAAACATTTTATGAGTTTTAGGATGTATAGAATTTTCCATAATCTGCTATACACAATTTGCCTAATTTGCTGTTGTTACCTTATACACGTGTGTCTCATGCAGGACAACAGGAACTGAAATTCACCACTGCCAACCTATATTGCTGTAAATACACACACATCTATCTATAATACACATTGCATATGCATATATGCACATACATACCTTTTGAAAACTTCCTAAGAAATAGACTGAATTCCACTGAGCTACAGCAATTGTCAGTGAATATATCTCCGGTAGAAATCACTTTGACCTCTTACAATCAGTACAAATCAAAGCTATGGAGGTAAGTACATGAAATACGACTGAACAAGAGCTAAAAGACAAATTTAAGGTAATGGAACAGGTTTATTTTGTAGCATACAACAATATTACTGGTGCGACTACGTTGTCTTATTAAAGACACAAAAGCACCATAGCCACTATAAAGCAAAATAATATAATCTGGCTTTTTTCTCAAAAGATTCACTCAACAACTACAATTACAATTACAATTACAATTACAATTACAATAAAAGTATTTTTAAAAAAGATATCTTTGTCTTATGTCAATAATCATCCAGCACCATCATTTTGAACATCTCAAACTCTTGGTAACATAAACAATTTTAAGTATTCCCATTTCCTAGACTGCAGGAAATTAATTTATTTTGCAGAATAGAAAAGTGAGGCATTAGTGAAGGCTGATGAATTCAAGTTTGATGAGTTAAAATGAAGAACTTAATTTGATAATTAAACACCTTCTTCATTTCTGTAGCTTTTTAATGCACTGACCTCCAGCTTTTCTGCAAAATTTGTAATCTAGGAATGTATTAAAAATATTTTTCTTCTTTATTATTTTAAACAATAGACAACCAGTGAATAATATGCATTTATATAAATTATATATATATCTTTTAAAAGTGCCTTGTAATTCCTTGTGAATGATGTACTGTTTGGAGGTTGACACTTCACAATAATTTAAAAAGAGATTAAGTGTTAATTCAGTTAAATATATCAGCTAATGCACTAGATTTCCAACATAGCACTCACTTTCCAGGACATCAGGACAATGGTGTGAGACTAGGGACAGTTTCATTGTTGTGCCACGGAATTATTTATGCAATTTTCTACTTTCTCTTAAATGGAAGACCACAGATTTATTTACAAGTGTAAAGATAATCGAGGAAGAAAATTGCATGACGAATTTTGTTTTTTAAAAACCTCATTTTTCCCATTTTATCTAAACTAAATTGTTGTGTTACTTTATTCCATGTATTTCATGTTGCCTGTGTTTCTAACGTATTTACATTCCAAGAAAGTGTTTCCCAAGAGCATTTTTAAACAGAATATTTTCAAAAACTTTGAAGACTCCTCTTCTGAGATGTTTTCAGTTTCAAAACATAACATCGTGACTGTGTTTTTCAGAAAATATATGTGGCTAGCAGGACATTAGGTCCATACAAGAATATTTAAATTAAAGTTGTGAATTTTTTATTGAGAGATTCACTTTCTCAAACAGCATTTTATCTAAATTTTGAAACATTTTAATATACTTACAGAAGGAGTTGCAGTTGGAAATGTATAGATATTTTTAGTGTGTCATTATAATTTTAGTAACTTCTTTATCACTTTCAGTGATGGTGGAAGCACCATCATCTATCAAGGATGAAAGCCAAAGTAAAGAGTCTCATTCAAATACAAGCCTTGAATACAGTAGATAGAACAGGATTTAAATTTACCTCTCATAATACAGAGTGAAATAAGAAAAGCATCAGCCAAAGAATAGATGAACATTGAGTAGAAAGCAGACATTACATATTAGTAAAATATTGTTGTTTGCTCAGTGGTTCATAACCATATTCATGATTTGAGTGTCTCACTTGAAAAAATATATGGGTGTGGGATGCAGAAGGCAGAAGGAGAGTGGATATTTTTCTTTCCTTTTTCTGTGTTTCTGAGTCTGCTTTCCTGTTTTCTTTGATACACTTCCCTACCACAATCCATTTCTCAACCACTTCATAATGTGAGTTCAAAAGAGGTTTATAGCTCAGTGGATAAAACATTACATTGCTAAAATGTGGTTTTCCTTATCCCTTAAAAAAAATAAAAATCAGCCAGTCTGTCACTGTTTAGTGTTTCACTGCTGCAGTATCTTTATTTTCAGTGTTGATGAATGCAACCATGACAACTCATCAGCAACCAGAAGACTGTTACTTTATTTACACAAGCATTTTCTTATCTTTTTTTCCTCCTTTTCTCCTTTCTTACATATATGAACTAATTCACTTTCCCAGCTGTTAATGTCTGTCTGTATTGTATCTATTCTCATCTGGAAACTCTGTGATCATCAAATTTTCAGGTAAGATTTCTTGTATGGGAGTACTATAACCTCCTCCTGATCAGATCAGATACCACCTATTTACAAACAAGTAATTTTATTCTTTTCACGTGCAACTATATGTATTTAGATACGTCACTTGAAATATTTGTAATGCTAATGCATAACTTTCTTTCATTTTATTCTTTTTGTGTTGTTGCTTATTGAAAACTTACAACCAAGGAACTCTTTGATAAGGGCTTCACCTTTTTCCTAAGCTTCTCTGTCTCTTTTCTCCTAGACTGTTATCTCTGTCCAGAAGAGATATTAGAATAACTATTGCAATAATCACACAGTGCTACATATATAGCATGTTAATATAATGATCTGCCATAGATCAAAATTACTTGATCAGAGCAAAATTCCACCCATCAGAGCACCTCTCCCAGAGAAGACCACTGCTCACTACAGCAGGGCTTCTGCTGCTGACTTTTCCTCTTCTTTTTGCTGCAAGGAGGACAAATGACCTCATTTTGTAACATTTGGCTAAACAGCTCAATGATGGAGTAGCATGAGGTGAAAACCCAGCCATTCTAAGAGTGAAGCAATGCTTGTGCAGCAAGGCTAATTTGGATACCTAGGGCCTCTGGAGAATCAAACACATACAATTGATGTGCTTAATTAGATTGTGGAAGGCAGAAGTTCCTCATAATGCTGTTTGTACTGTAAGCTTCAGATCTGAAGTTTGCAGAAAAATTAGTCTAAACTTTAAACACCAGATAAAATGCAAATGTTAACTAGACTTAATAGAAACCTAGCTGTTAGCTAGCCGTGTTTCCAAGAGAAGGGAGAAACTCAGGGGATGGTAAACACAAGAGAAGTACAGGAGATCTGTACAGATGTTTGAAATGTGTGCTGCTGTGTTTGCTTTCCAGTGAAGCTTTCAGCTCAGCCCATCTGTCGTGCACAGCGTGCCACACATTGTGATATTTGTCTACACCTTGGCCCTCAGCCCATGTGGCTGTTCCAGGCTGCACCAGCCCATGGAAGGATGCTGAGGTGTGGGATCTGCCAGGCAGCCAGGTCACCTTCCTACGCTCAGGGCATGGCTCGTGCACCCACGCTGGAACCACGACTCAGGGTCACGGCACTGCTGACCCACAGCATGCACAGAGCTCTCAGCCTCTCAGACTGCTGGTGACACAAAATCTCTATAACAAATACATTAATTTAAATCATCTTCTCGGAGTGAATCATTCTAGCTTGGAGCCAGATAGTACTGATGTTTGCAAGATGGCCTTATTAGAGGCTATTTATTTCTGTATTAAAGAGAACAATGTGGATTGAAGTCACAAAAAGAATTACAAAACCTAATTTATGGATTGCTCCAACTGGAATCCACATTTCTTCCAGGCAGACAGACTTTTTTGTTGTTGCTGTTATTAGCTTAATGAGGAGCATAGTCTCATTTCATTTCCTTTGGAACTTACCGCTCGGTCAGTTTGTTTTCATAATGCTGGGTCTCATCCAGCTGGATTTGGGCCCATTCTGGTATCATGCTGCTCAACTAGTTTTACAGCAGTTTATGGATCATATAGTTAAAAATGGCACCTCTTCTTTAGACATAATAATTTATGATATTGAGCATGTTGAAGTGGCTTCTAAATGTGCCATCATTCATCTTAAAAATACAACCGAAACCACCACTAATGTGTACCTACTCATCTGCACATTCACATATTCAGTATTCATATTCTGACTAGAGTGCTTTGCAGTATTTTGAAAGTTTATTCAGCTGCATGAACCTGGGAAAAGGAGGTTCTCCGTAAACTTATCCTTTCCTTTATTGATGCCTAATCTGAAATTCTTCTACCAGAACCCACCTTTACTCATTCCTTCTACCAGATTCTTATTAATAGAAAAAAAAAAAAAGAAAAAAAGAAAAAAGGAAAAAAAGAAAAAAAAAAGAAAAAAGAGAGAGAGAAATCTCTGTCTCTTAGCTGCACAGATAAAAACTCTAAAGGTAAAACTTAATGCAAAATTTCACCTTCTGTGCTTAATTCTCTCTTTTGGCTCTGGAAACCAAGTTATCCCAGATCTCGTAACAGATCTCCAATTATTTCTAGTTCATATACATTTTCTCTCTTCCTCCAGGGCTTTCACTTTTCTAGGCTGTGTCCTGTAAATACTGTTTTCTAATTCTTCACCCTTGTTTCCATCATCGTGACTTGTCCCCATCAGATCTAACTGAAGGGCATCCTGCACAGCCGTGATTTAAGAAAGCAAAGCACCAGGGACTGTAATTACTGGTGTTCTCAGCATGTCGAGGAGTGTACTGGCAGCCCCTGAAACTGTTAACCCACTGCAGACATGCCATACAATTTAAGCAACTTAGATCACACAGTCTGTCAAACAGCTAATTTGCATAAGTAATTTGAATAACAAAGATATCTGATTAAATATGAAATGTATATTCAAATGTTCTTTGCAAAAAATTAAAGATTAAGACATTCTCTGTAATGTCAAGGAGAGTTTCACATCACGGACAGAGGTACATTAGCAAACTGCAGAGACATTTACAGAGAAGGACAATTACACTAAACCTATAAAAATATGCCTCAAGTAAAACTGTATGTGATATAAACAACATTTATCCAGACAAATGAAAGAAACAAACTTGTTAAGTACTGCATAGGTGTGAGCATAGAACACTTACAGATACTGACATGCTGTTTTTGCTTGAACTGTTTAACTTTGCACACAATGTGGATCAAGGCAAATAGTAGTGATAACTTTAAAATAATAGATTTCATTAAAATTATATCTAAATTATATAAGATGAACATCTCAATAAAACAGAAGTGTGTAGAAATTAGTCTTTACTCCAAATTTTTATTGCCTTATTTTTGCTTCTTAGAACTAAGATTGCTGTATGAGGAAAGAGGAGCAGAGATTAGGTTACTGACTGTAATTCTATGGACTGGATACCTATAGCATAACTTAGAGGTGAAATGATTGGAGGTAAAGTGGAAATGAAATACTGTCTAATGAAACTATTCTGGAAAATGAGTGAAATACTACTCAGGTGTTTATGGTTTTTCTCATGGCCTGGCTATTGCCATCTAACAGTTACAAAATGGAATAGCTCCCAAGATTTCTGGGAAGGCAGGAACAGACAAGCCCTGAAGGCTGAAGTAAACTTGCTACCCCTACCTGTCAAAGTGCACACACGGGAGGAGGACTGGTATTATGGAACACCACAAATTTTGAGACTGGAGCAGGAAATTTTGAGACAACCAGAACCATTAGGCCCATTTTCCATCCTGTGCTTTTTAAGCAAACACGGAAATCTACCATTTTTCCAAGCGGACCTAGAGGAACCAGCAGCTGGATCTCAGGGTGACTCCTGCCTGCTCCCTGCACTGGGCGTATGAGTACAAGTATTCAGCTGCCTTGTGCTTGGGTGAAATAAGACAGCTGATTTCTCTGAAAAGGAGACCTACTAAGCTGCCAGAATGAAACTGGAATATTACATACACCTATAAAGTCTTTTGAATTTACTGTCGTAGTGAAACATTGATTTATACACAGCACTTGGATGCCGCTTTTACATGTTATACCTTCAATACATCCTGCACTGCTCTGTTGATGATTGAACAGTGGTATACCAATAAATAATTATCAGATGGATATCAAGAAAATGGATTTTTCCTTATATTTATTAGTATACTGAAATTAAATAGACTATAAATATTTTAATGAGGATATTTCATAGAAGTGTGGCTTTCAATAAATTTTAGAATTTTTATTTCCATTTTGCCTTTTATCGACACAAAAAGAAATTAATTTGGATCTTGAACAATAAATTTATAAAACTTGGTGTTTATATGCATATTTCAGTATTGGCTGAGATTGTCAGAAGTAACAGCTAATCTTCTTTATGTAGCAGGGTGCTGAGTAGGCTTAAAAGTCCTTTGCTTCCAGAATGCAATGTAATTATAAGACATGATTACAACTGATTATAATCAATCAGCATAGTCTTAAGTGTAATTTATATTGCTGCAGCTGTGGTTAGATTAAATCTTCATATAAAATACAATTTCTCCAAGATATGTAAAATTATTTGAGCAAACCCAAATACAGTAAACTCATAATGCCATAAATATAGAGTAAATGATGCCAATTACATAATAGTTTAGTGCTGTGTGTACCACAAAATAAGTTTCCCCTCAAACAGGATATTCTTGATTCAAGACAGAAGATTGTCCTTTTGTTATTGTGACAGGACAATGTTTCTGGCCTTCTGAACTCTTCCTTACACCATTTGTCACACATAATGTGTCACTACCAGCACCAGAACTACCATAGGCAGTAAGAGCACTTTTAAAACAATAATAGAAACTAGGTTTGAGGATTTACAGAACAACATGTTATAGCAGGGTAAGACACATGCTAGCTGTCAAAAACTGCTGAGCTCTCATTGCTAATCAGCTAAATGGCTTTGTTCAGTTCCTTCCTCTCTGTCTGTACATCCAGGCTGTAGCTGGGAAACTTTACTGCACACATAGATCAGCCAGATTTGCTGCAGCCCATCTGGAGAGCCCTGACAGGAGCCCAGGGCTGCTGAAAGGACCTCCTGCTCCCAGGGGACAGCCAGGACAGCACCCCATGGCTCTATTCCATACCCCTGGCAATGTTTTGCTGTCTGTACTTCCTTTGCATTTTGGTCTTGGTGAAGGATTATCCTCAGTTTTTACAGCCTGCAAAGTGTCCCTAGCAATGCTGGCTGCCTTTGTTAGGGACATGTGTTGAGGGCCAATGGAATGGTTTCTCAATTCTTTCATTTTCCATGCAATTTCTTGTCAAAATAAATAAAAAAAAATATCTCACCAAAGGATATCTTGTATGGAAATCTGAGATTAGAAAAACTGCGTCAGCAAAAATACCATTATTAACATGATAAGAATATATTCACATATGTGGACATCCCCCCCTCAAAAGAAAAAGAAAAATAGAAAAAAATTGTTCTTTTAAAAGATACCACTTTAGCTTATGGCTTTAATGTCAACAGAAGGTAATCAACTGTTTCCTTCCAAAAATGATAGAGTATGAAACTTATAAAAAACCTGGAGCTTAGAATAAAGCTCTTCCCTATTAATTCCTAAGATTCTGAATTCTTGCCTGAAGCCCCTTTGCTAAGTTTACTGAGAATCTGAAATAAAAATATGATTTTGGGTATATAACAAAAACGTGATTCAGATCTGCCTAAACAAGAATATATATCTCCCAAAGTTTTCTCAATTAAAAGGAAAATCCATCTGTTCCCATTAGGAAAGGAAAAACATAACCAAAACCCAACAAAAACTAAACCTGAAGTAAAACAAACAAACTCCCAAGCCCTGTGGCTTCTAGTAGGAGAATATTTATTGCTTGCTTTCCTCCAGAACTAATGTGTCGTGACATCAGTATCAAATTTAGAAGTAGCATCCCTAGAGCAGTAGGTTAGTGGAGATGGAATCTAACTTGTTTGTAACATTCAGGATTTTAGATTTTGAGTATGAACTTTAAATTTGCCTAGCCATTAACTTCTTTAAAAGGAAATTAATATTCTTGAAATGATGATACATCATTAAGGCTGTACTTTAATTTTTCCTTGCTTAATAAAGGCACATTTAAATGAGTAAAAAAAAAAAATTCAATAATCTAGAAAATGAGCCTATTGAATTAATATATTTCTTAACAGAATCGAGGGCCTGTGAACTGTAGAAATGTATAGAATTGTATAAAAATATATTATTTCTATAGACATTTTTAAAAAAATTATTTTAACCAGTGACATACTTCATCAATTGATATTCTGTTTTCTCTGTATTTCGACCTCTGGTCTCTCTGTACCCATAAGCTGCTTATTGATATCCTAAATTTATGAGCTTGGTCCTCAAAATGAATTCCTGTCCCACTGAATTATTTTGTTTTGAACCTTGGTGCTGTTCTATTTTGATTTATACATAATATTTTTAGACCAGTATCTGAAAATTACCACTAGTGTATAAAGAAGCATCAACAATATCTGCTTGACATATTTGTTGTTAAAATAATAAATATTGGAGAAAAAGACATACAATATTAGTAGATCCTATGATGACTTTAAAAAAACCAAAATTTTATAAAAATGTATACAGTCCACCAAAACACATAAAAAGCCAAAGAAATGAGGATGTTGGCTTCCGTTGAAAGAATCAATGTGTGTGTTTAAGTATGAATGGTCCATACCAAAATAGTATCTTTCATTCAGACAAAGTGGTATTTTAAATTCTACAAATTTCATGATCACGAGCCCCTGCTATGATAACATTTAAATACAGTTTTAATCTAAATATTTTTAACCTGCCATTTTCAAACTCAAATTCCCAACTATGTTTATTTTTAATTTAACTACACTGAACCAAATATGGCATAATTTCAACATTTAAATTTTAGTGTTCTTCAAATTTCCAGTTATAAAAGTTGTTTTTCTTATTCAGTAATGAATCTGTGTTTGAGCCAAGCAGCTGCACGTGAAGGCTGCCAGAGTTGTTCTTCGTACACTTTTCAGTTAGCTGACTTTAAATTGCTTTAGGTACAGAAAAAGCAAATTTATTGCTTTAAAAGGAGAGGTCACTATAATGTCAGCCAATAGACAGAACTCTCATGTATGAAATTATTTTTGATTGTTTGTATTTCTAATATTAATGATTTTCTGTTTAATATATTTATTTTGATAACAGCTTGAACATAGGAAAATTTAAAAAACCTCATTTATTCTGACAGCCATTCGTAACATCTTTACCAGCCATTTAAAAACAATTACTGGTCAAATTAAAGTACCTACCATCCCCACATGACTTTCCTACTCAAAATAATCTCGTAGAACTCCAAACATTCTGCAAGTTTTATACTCTATCTTAAAGTGTGTTCTCTTCAGCAAGGGGACACAAATCCACAATGAGGTCAAATTTTGGAAGCTGTGTAAACTGCTGAGGATCCTGCAGGCTGCTAAAACACCTTCAGGGAGAGCTGGCAGCAAGGGCAAATAACCAGACATGGGCTCCCCACTGATAACAGTGGTGACAATGAGAATAAAGGATGTATGGACAGAACCTGCTGATTTTGTTTTTCCTATTTGGGTCTTCAGTTCCTTAAATTCCTTTCAAATCCACTATCAAGAGAGGTATTGCTGAATTGGAGCTGGATGTACCTCTTGAGTCAAGAAGCACTGTTCACTATATCTAATTTTAAATATTCGTCTGGATATATATTTACTAAGTCTATTCACTGAGATGATAATATTTCTTAAAAAAAAAACCAACAAAAACCGTGTAAATAGTTTAAGATATCTCAAATATGCACTCACCTGCTATAATAGTAGAAATGACATAAAACAATTTCTTCCTTTAAGCATTGATATTCTGAGTGCAATTCAAAAGTTCATTTCTATGACACTGAGGAAAGTGACTACAGTAGATGCTTGGTGAATTTTTAAACTTAATATACCTTGGTATTTTACTAGAGGAACAGTAAATGCCTAACAACAAAATTTACAATGAATTATTTTGAAAGTTTCTTGCCTAGATTAAAAATAAGTTTTAGAAAACAGATACTTATATCTTCTATAAAAAATAAATGATAAAATGGTGAAATAACAATGGCAAAGGAGAAGAACACTGTGCTTTCAGAATTGTTGCAATATTCTTAGCTAAAAGTACATCTTCAGTTATATTTAAACAATTCCTATTTATCCATAACAGGGTCGGAACCTCCTACTTATTAATTATATTAAAAATCCCTTCATTATCTCTTACTCAATTATCTGAACAGTCTCCATGTCCAGCATGACATTTAGATAATGAATATAGCATTTTAATGGTATCACTAATACCCACATGGATTTATTTAGCGTGTGTTTAAATCTCTAATTTTCAGGGGCTCTTAGAACCTTAAAATCAACATGACCTATGTGTTATCAATTTCACTTCAGTCAGAAGTATAAGAAAGTTTTGAAAGGGTAAAAGTTAAAAATAAGTTCTCATAATCAGTAGGGGTGATATTAAATATATTGTCTACCAGTAGGGGTGGTATTAAAATATGAGGAATGAGATTCAACATCCTTTTGCATTGACTCAGACTTTTGTTAAAATTCATAAAATTTAGATCATGCCTTAACACCCAATTATCTTCATAAAACTGATCAAGTGGAGAAATGATAAAATCCCCTGATTTCCTTAATGTGTCAATTTTTGTTATTCCTAAGAACTGTTAATCAGTAGGAATACTATGGGCACTTTATTTTTTCCTTAACCCACTTGCACAAAACTCCTTGAAAATTAATATCCCAGGTCACAGTTCTACATGTAAATTGGAATTTAAGCTTCACTGATTTAATCGTGACATTGAATAGCTGCAAAGATCTACCCCAGAGAAGAAGACTGCAAATCAGTCAATGTTAATGAAATACTTCTGCTTTAAGAAAATCTTCATGCAAATTTTAAATTTATAATTTATATATTCTAGTCTAAACATTCATTTTTTGTTTCCATAGTACTTCTAAGCCCTTTCTACAGTCATCTAGGATTGGTATCAGCCTTATAAACTGGATATATAGTTATTAGGTACCTAAAAACAGGGGATATGACAGCAATGATCAATAACAAAATTTATAAATTTTATTCCTAATTAACAACAAGAATAAACAATGGGGAAAGTTATACAAAAAGACCATTTTTTCCATCAGATATGCCTATTATTAAACCAAATAAATGATAAATGGAAATCTGATTTTAAGAAGAATATAGTAATCAAAAGAAATATTCTGAAACTTTTCAGCTTATGAAGGTATAGAAACATCATGTCTCCCATAGGAATAATGTAGTACAGATTTATAGATGAGGATCTGTAGACTTATAATATACATTTAATTTTTTTTTCCTGAGGCGCAGATATGAAAAGATTATGTAGAGAAATATAACTCTAGATTTGCAAATCCTTTAAATTTGATTTTAAGGAAAAAAATATTTCATATCAGCAAGTTCAACTATATGTAACTCATTGTGTAGTATCTTACAGAGTCAATATTTTTTTCTGCATGTTCCTCTGCTCTTCATTATAAAGGCCTTTTTCCAAACTGCATGAATCATAGGTCATAATCTAAGTCTTGACTTCCATGTCTTTGGAATTAACGCATTCTCTGCCACTGCCACCACGACAGACCGGTGATTGCTCTGTTTACAGTGCAAACAGCCCTAAATCCTTGAACCATAAGACTAAATGAAAAGAGAATTAAAATGTGGTTAGGGGAGATATTACTTATCCTAAGAAGGCAATACTTCAGAACATATTCAAAGCAGAGTAACTCCATGTTTTATTTATCTGTCTAACATAATTAAATGTATTATGCAGTTTTGTTTTCATGAACATGAGTATGAATATGATGGGTGATAATAACTGAGGTCATAAAAGGCTTTCCCTTTCACCACTGACTCATAACTCAGACAAGTGCAGCATTCACACTAAAACTTGCCACACAAAGTTCTTTGGCCAGTGATACTAATTTGTCTTGAGGAGCATCTTTAGATTATTTATTAATACTTCCTGTACATCAAGAATGGAATGTTATAGAAGTTTTTCTGTTTGTGTTTGTAGTCTTAATTATTATGCATTTCCCCTACAAATCAAAGATGAGTAGCCTTCATTCCTGTCTTTTCCATGTCTAGTGTTTGCTGCTAACAATTAAATAACTGAAGCTTGGCTACATTTTCCCCCAAATCCCGAGCTGCAAATATGAGGAGTGTCTGTAACTTCTGAGTCTGTTTTTCCTTCTTTGTAAAAGAAGAGTTTCTCACCAAGCACTAAGGCTCCTTGCCATCCCTCTAAGTTCAAATTGTTATTTCTTAAACTCTAAAAATTTCTTTTTAAAAGAAGTGATTTTGAGCTACTTTGAAGTGATTCATGAGGGCCTTTTATTAAACACGAAAATTTTAGTTTTCTTTTGAAATTCTGTTCATGCAGGAAGACAAAGATACAGGTATACCAACCTGAAAAAAAACGGACTTTGCAATTTCATATAAGACAGGTCTAAAAATATCTTTGGACTTTAAAGCACACTGACTTATGTGAGGAGTTGGCTGCATGTGATCTAATCCTCTGTAATGTTTGTTTGCAATTATCTCTTAACAAGTATCTTATTGATCAACAATTTATTTACTATAAAAGTTCTTCAAGACTGATTTCTACAAAAGAAGATCTTTGAGGACCAAAAATATCATGGATTCTTTTTTATGAAGAGAATTATTACCATTTCCACTTCATAGCTGCCTTCCTTGCTTCATTTACAGCCACCATCCAATACCAAAGCATTTAATGGAGGAAAAATAACACATTAATTGCATTTCACTTCCTAATTAATTTTCAGATAATGATGAGCATTGCCATGAGCACATTCCCATTCTTTCCTGTGGAATGCATACAAATGTCCCTTGGCATGGCATTTTGGTTGGAAAAAACACTGGAAGATTGTGGAAGGCAGCATTAAACTCCCTCTGTGTCCCTTGGTTTTTTATAAAACTGGAAACATAAATGAGGCTCCTTTATATCTGCAAATTCATGGGGCCTCAGTCAGATGAGAGCTTTGAAAAAGTTGTGGCTTAAGATGAAAGTAATTATGAAGATTGGAAAATATTAGTACAGCAAGAAAGGAAAAAAGAAATTAGTAACCTTGTTACTTCTATATAGTATTCTTAGTAACTTCTCTATTCTCAACTCCTTTCTCTGTTCAGGAGCTCAGTTTTTCTCTGAGGAAGAAACAACTTTTGAAGTGAAGTATCATCTTCACTTTATGGCTGCCAAGTAGTGTATTGATGCTAAAGCAGGAGCCAGCTTGTTCCCCCGAGATGGAACCATTTTAAAGCCCAGTGTGTTGAATATTTATTACAGGCCTAAATTATTTTGTGGAAAGGCTTCACATCAACTCTTTATGCTAATGCTCATTTAGGAATACTGATAATCTATGGCAGAGTACAAATTCCATCATGATAATTTATTTTAATCCCCATGCCACCCATTTTAGGAAATTTTTTCTCAGCAGATTTCTTGTCTGGAAATGAGCAACAGTGAGGTCAGTAATTGCTGGAGTAACAGCAGGTTCCTGAATCTTAGGGTACCAAATGAAGGGTTTGCAGGAAGGAGGAAATACATCATGAGAAAAATGAAATTAGAGGATTTTTTTGTTTCCTTTTTGAGGAAAGATAGTAAAATTTAAGATGGTTTTTTCTATAGAGTATTTCTGGAATATCAATTTGATGTCTCAGCTTCAGACCACAGCTCTGTGAATGGGGGGGGGTGAACAATCAAGTTTACTAAGGAAGAAGCCTTTCTTTACCCTCTCTCATTTGTGTTCTAAATCTACTTACAGTAGACATAAGCAAAAAATTGAAGGGATGGAGTCCTTGAGTTCCATTTCTGAGCTACTAATGCCGAAGAGTTTGTACCTAGTGGTACATAGTTAAAGTGATATAACTTAGTTGAATCAGATTAATCCTCATTATGTCTATTAGAATGAAATTTGCTATAGCATAGATTAAGTTTTTATTCCTTATTTATGCAAATTAAATTGAATTAACTTGTATAAAAAAATCACTAAACAGAAGTGAAATACTTCATTTATAAGGTCTAGAGAACAGTGGAAATTCTGGTCATAAACTAACTTAAAACTGATTGTACACCTGTTATTATTTGTATTGCCACTTCTATTTTCATAACACCATCCAGACTAAAATAAGACTGTACCAAACAGCTTTATTGTCATTATGCTTTGAATTTCTAGAACATTCTGATGTATGGGATGTGACTCTTTGACAATGCCTCAGATTTTAGCAGGATTTCTGACTTTTACCTCAGATAACCAAGTCCTAAAATATTTGACCTTAAAGAAATAGTATAGTAGGTAATTAGCAGATCCATCTGTAAGATGAATTCCTTATAAAACTAAAAAAACCCACAAACTGAAACTCTCTTTTCTGGGTATCCATAGGAAATGCAGTACTGATGCTCATAAAACTATGCACTAGATAACAGCATTGTTCCATGGTAGAATTATATTTAAAAAAAAAAAAAAGAAGAAAGAGAATGGTTAGGAAGAATTTTATTTGAGGACTTTGGCTTATATATTAAATAGAAAAACATTTTGCATTTGCTTCCCTAATAATAAATGGTGGGATTAGAGTGAACGGCAAATAGCAACAGTGAATTTTAAGCAAATATCAACCCTGGAGACTGATTCAAACACCAAGCCAAGGCGTCCATAATTTCTGAAAGGTGTGATTATACCACATTATGATATAGTATTTATCTTCTCTCTATATTTTATACATCAAATAGATACTACTATATAATACATATAAAATACATATATAATACATATATAATGCATATAAAATATGCATTTTTGTGATTATATCCTAATGTTTGAATTATAGATTCCGGCCTCATACTGAGGTTCCTTTGGGGAGAGAGACTGTCAGTATTTTTATGTTATCTTAATTTTTAATGAAAAATCTTACTGGGCTGTTAGTTCAGATTCTTGTTCAAGAATAGGTTCTAGTGCCTGTCTAGTGTTTATAGGTCATGTGCCAGTGGCCACCTTTGATTCTGATGCAAAAAAACCTGCACCACTCATTACCAGCAGACATTCTTAAGTAAAATAATTAATTGTATTACACCTGACACAGTTCAAATCATCACTTGGGGTTTTTTAGCCCTCAACCGATAGAAGAAAATATTCACAAGGCTTAAAATGTTTGAAAAGTCATTGAGGTCGTGTCTTATAAAATTTTGCTTTGAAATGTGCAGTAACACATTTATTTTTGGTTAACATTTATATCAATAGCAAATCATTTGTATCTATGTTAATTTTAATTTATTTAAACCACTGAAGTTTAGTGGGCAGATTTAGTGTGCATAGAAAAGCAAGTTACCTGAGATAAAAAAAAGAAACCATTCAGCATTTAAAATGTTAAGGAAAAAGACAGGAAATATTGGTACTTATTATTTTTGGATAAGATACAATTTCAAAGGAAACATCAAAATACCTCTATGGGCTAGCATGCTAAGGTAAGAAGACGACTGCTCTTGATTTCTAATGCCTGAAGTCAGGTCAGGAATACCAGCTGTGATAAATTGTAAAACAAGTATGTATAGTTTGACAAGCCAAGCAAGGATTTGCTTTCTGGAGTGTTTTAAATCTTTTGTTCTTTAGTTCTGTACCTCAGAATCTCAAAGTTAACTAAACAGAGCCCAAGATCAGGCATGGGGATTGTAGCAACACTAGAGCTTGTGCTGCACTGTGTGCACGTTACTCTCATCCTAAATCTTTAGCTGCTGAAGTTAAGAAGAAACTCTTGAACACCATAATCCTAATCAGGGAGGAGGAATATGAATGCAGCTCAGCAGTAACACTGTATTACCAGTAACTAAAACATGCTTTCCTCTCGAATATGTTTTTAATATCTGTAGATAGATTACAATAATTACAGTCTATTAGGATTCTTTTATTATTTAAATCTTGCACTGTGATAAAAGAATAGAGTCATTAAATGTAATTATGAAGAATTTAGATAAAGAAATTATTTGGAAGATATGTGTTTCTGAGAACAAAACCAGTAATTTATCTGAGTATATTCCACACAAAAAGAAAGTATTTGTGTTATTACTGTATTTACTCATGTACTACCTCATTATTGCCAGTATTATTTTTTACTTCTGTTCTGTAGTGTAATGGTACCATGCTTTTGAAAGGATAATATATTAAGAAAGAAGGATTCTAAAAATATTTAACTCAAGTTTTCAAAATACATATATATATATATATATGTGTATATACATATATAGCTTCATTTAAAAAAATAGTCTTATCTTCTTGTGAGAGACCTATAGAACCATATATGGCATATTGTTTGCTTAACCACATCTGTGTCCAAATCTAAAGGGCCACAAGTGAGAGCACTAAAAGTTCTGGTATACTGGGGGAAGGGAGTGTGGCACCTGTGCAGGAACTTAGTCACTTCTGGGAAAAATCACAGTCCCAAAGTTCAGTGAGTGAAAAAGGAGCTGAGAGGAAGCTCTGCCACAATGTTCATGAGCTACCTCAGGCAGTCGGGATATGGGAAAACCTGAAAGAGACTTTCAGCATTGACATGGACAGAGGATTCTGAATTTTAGCAGCAGGATTTTGTTGCTGAATCTTGGTATAATTTTTTAAATAACTTTCATTAACTCATTCCTCATATTCATGCTTTTGGAAGTTCAGATAGAATTATAGGAAAAGCAAATTAATCTGCAATCAGTCAGCTTTTATGACACATTGTTATTTTTACAATGGTAGGTTTAATAAAAAATCAATATCTTAAGGTGGTTTAAGACTATAACAATTGGGCTAAACCTGGACTTTTAAAGGCAGTGAGAGATAATGAATTGATATTTTAATGGTACCAGAATTTGACTCAAGTTTGAGAAGATGCTCAAGTTCTCTATATTTTTTTTATATAAAAATATGAATAATAAAGGGTCCCCAGACTGAAATCCAAAAAATTAAGCAACTTCTGGAAGATGGAAATAATTCATTCTCTTCTCTCCTCTGTCGCTTTAACATTAGTGTTGAAGCTCTGTTTGATACAAAAAAATTGAAAAATTAATGCCGCTTCTGTTTGGTGTTCACTTCATCCACTTATATATTTATTATCCTTTCTTGTGAAATGCAAAACCAGAATATTTTAAAAGGCCATTGTTTCCTGACAGTATGCATCCATGACTCTGGTAGAACATTTATAATGTTTTATATATTATTATTATAACAGTTGAAAAAACCAGAAAAAGTCAGATTGTAAAGGCAACAAAGTCCTGGGACTGCAAAAACCTTTATGAAATTATTTCTCAGGGACTCAGGTCTTGTGTCTGTATCTTTTTCACCCCCCAAGTAAGTATCTTAGTAATAGGAAGACTATAATATACAGAGGGAAGTGTTGAGCAGTCCTGGCTACACTTGCCTTCTTCCATATGCTGCCTTTACTTTCCATTCAAAATAAATTCAATTATTCAGGGACATTTACATCTTTGCCTCTGTAAGACATCAGGAGACTTGCTTGGACATAAAGGAGATATAAAACTTTCCATTGTGTGGTTTGAAGGAAATTCCTGGGGCTGAGCTCAATGTGAAGGTGGTTTACTATTGGAACTGGTATAAGCAAAGCTTGTCACCACTGATTTGAATAGCTGACGTAAGGCAGAATCCATTTGCCTCCCCTAGATGGGCACTTCTGCTGCAATCAGCAGGAATTATTTATGTGCTTATTCTTACATTTAGATTTGCAGTGCTTAAATCCATGCATGTAAGCACATTTGGAAACTCCTTGTGGCAAAGCAACATTTTGCCTCCTTTCTTTCAGCGTTGTTTTGGTTGTGTTGCTTTGATTGCTTTCTTAAAGATCAGTCATTCTTAATCAACTGTATTTATATGATTATTTAAATGATACATAGTTATGCAATTAGCAAAAGTGTTTAGTCATCATCTGTTTTGAACATTGAATTACAATTTTAAAATTGAACTTGTTTATCTTAGGGATATTTAAATGCGTTTCTCAGGTATGTGGCTCCCATTTTTTCTGGTTCTACTAAAGCATGAAAATATGACAAAAGTGAACATACTTCTTCAGGGCATTTTGATGACAATGTATCTACAAACATAGTCAACAAAATTACAGGATGGGACTGGGCCACAACGCTCAGATGTATATTGTATTTCCCACCTAGACACCGTGATAGAAAATCATGATGCAAAAACTCCTGTCAAATTGGTTTTGTCTCAGAATTGCACAAAATACCCTTGTAATGACTCAAAAATTAAAGTCTAAATATTTTGATGAGGATAGTTTCATTACATTAGCCACAGCTTAACTTGTCCTACTCAGTGTAAATGAGACTAGGATAAGATAAGATGAACCCACTCTATTTCCACTGTTTATTACAGCCTTGAATCTGATAAAATACTTAGCATTGATCACTGGGGATGTGAAAAAGCACACAAAGGAATAGAGGCAGTAGATGCTAAATGATTGGAATTTTTTTCTGTAAATGTATTACATTTCAGAGGTTAAGTGGGCAAGGGAAAAAAATGCACTGAATATTCACCTTTGAGAGTAGATAACAAATTTGGTTTTCAATGTAATCATTTCCAGAAATCATTCTGTTTTCACAGCTGCATGCCACTGCACACCATTTTAAACTCTGCATTTTGGCACCGGGAAGGAATAAAAGGTTAAAACGTGTGGAACAAAGATATTATTTCACCTCCTTGCCAATATTAGAATTGAAAGAGGCCTCACTGAGGCTGGGCTGTGAATTTAATTAACCATCTTTTTAAAGGGGATCATAAAATGGAAGAATTTCCTTTCTACTCCTGTAACAACTTCTTGGAGTAGAGTCATTAAATATGGGTTGGGAGAGGAAGGAAGATGAGGGAGAGTGGAGAGAGGTGCAGTTCCACTCTTACAGCTTGCCGACCACATTGTCCAACCAAGAGAAAGAAAAGGTGGAGAAAAAGTCATTTATTGGCAGTATAACTCAGCTACAAACCACTGTTTCCCAGAACTCAGAAGTAGATTCACATGATTAATTTCCAAAACTTTTCTTGGCACTGCCTCTGCAACGGATCCAAGTCCCTGCGCTTTGTGACTGGAATGAAAGTCTAAGTCCAGCCCTTCATCAGCACTAATAAGTTATTGAAAGTCTGACAGTGAAGAAGTCACTATTGTTTCTGATTTGGTCACAGAACCATGGAATATTCTGAGTTGGAAGGGCCCCACCAGGACCATCAAGTCCAGCTCTCGAGCGAATCGCCTGTACAGGACTGAAGCCACAATCTTGGTGTTATTAGCACCAGCTCTGACCAGCTGAGCTCCTCTCAAGGTCACAGTCTCATGAAGATTAGCGCACAAACATAAGATGAAAATGACTGTCTTTTCTGCTCTTCAGAAGTCCAGCTGACAAAAGAATTGCTCCTTTTCAACTTTATTTCCACAGTATTTTCTGACTCAACTTGACCATTTCCCCTTTCAATATGAAAGTAATTCTGTAAAGTGAAGTCACTGAACCAGAAAACATACATTTGGTCTCTGTGATTTCTAGTATTCACGACCAATTGAATGCTTATAGAAGTTAGTGTAAAATAATCCCATTTGATTCACTTCTCATTTTAAGTTATTTGCAATACAGAGTATGCTGACTAGCACTTTCCTGTGCTGTGTGAAAGTATTAGGCTTGACTCACAAAGAGACCTGTGAGAAAAAAGCTGTAAAAATACTGAAGGTGTGTGCCTTTACCCCTTTCTAAAGAGGAATAAAGAATTTTGTTCGCACCAGGAATTTTATGAAATATATTCTTCCAACTCATTTTTTATTGATTATAAACTAAGATCATGAAAAAAGAATCTCCTGTGTAAACTGCTTTTCCTCCCAAGACATTACATTTTTTGCAAGTTTCATTGCAAAAACACTGTTTGAAGTATTTGTTTTTCTATGCTTAAGCTAATTTGTTCAGAATACTGATACTTAAACTTTTTTCTGGATCACATAATATTTCTTATAAAAGGAAATCTGATCTTCCTTTGTGTACAAAACTAATGAAGTCAAATCCTGTGGCATCAGTAAGGGCCAGTCATCAGCTGGGAAAAGGAATTTAGCACTTTATTCCGACTCTGTTGTGGCTTACATAGATTTCTCTTTGGACACAAAGAGTGATTTCAAATAGAGCAGAATATCTTTGAGAAATACAACTATGCATTGAGTCAGAGAAGAAGAAAATCAAGATCTAAACCTGACATCTACCTGACGAAGTTAACATCAAAACATTGGTACAAAAAATACAAGAATGTGTGGAAATATTTTACAGGAACTCTTAAAAGATGGAAACAGGAATCAAAATCATCTCTACATTAATTTTTGTACTGTTGTAGCCAGCCTGCCTTAAATTTTTAAATAAAACAAGAGAATATTTATATTCATTGCAGAATACATTTTTTAAAATATTCTCTTCTAAGTTCCCCCTTCCATTTCTGCTAAATGAGTTTCTTTTTTGCTAGACATCACATAGAAAACTAGAAAGCCTAATTGATCCCAATGTTGTGCAAATAAAACTTTTTCTTTTGTTGGTTGTTTTTTAAAAATTTTTTAAAAAATTTTTAAATTAGAATAAAAGTAGATACATAGGGGCTGTAAGGAATTTTGAACTTAACCTAAAAAAGTGATTTTACTCAGGGTATTTTTGCTTCAATTTTCTGATATACAGAGTAGGAGGGATTGCAGTTACAGACAAGATCATGAAGAATATTTTTAAATTCAGTCGTGTTATTCTGTATTTATTGATATATTCTCTGAGAGTTATCATTCTATATCTTTCCTCAGAATCATTTTGATGTTACGCATGATTTGTATGGGTGAGTCTGTTTATCAACCTTGTTACATTTTCAGTATATTTTCTTCTAGAAATAGTAGAATTAAAACCTTTCATATCCTCAGAAGAAAACATTTGGAAAATAGTCGTAAGGAGTTGGCAGTAATGACTATGGTAAACCACAAACCAAGATATTAAAACAAATATGAATTAGAGTCATGAAAACTTGGAAAACCTGCCTGGAAAACCAATATTTAACTTTCAGAACTTATAAAATCCAGTGGGAGTTTAAATAGAATTCCATAGCATTTATTACTTTGTCTTTAATTTATTTTTTGTGCAGTTTTAGAACAGCAATAACAATGATCCAGTGTTTCCTTTGTAATTGAAAATCATTTGCTGAATGCCATCAATATTCATCAGATGAAGATCTGTCAGTTACCTTAAAGCAGTACAAACAATTAATCCTAGGTGTTCTTAGTGCAAAGATATTTAGAGGTGTTTTTGTTTTGTTTTATGTGTCAGATATGGATGGTCCAAACCAACCTTTGTATTATTACATTTTTATAAGGTTTTAAGTTCTGGCCCTATTTGCATTGTGAAGCCGCATCATTTTCATTTACTCTGTACATACACATCATTAAGTATGACATTGCAGATTTCAGTAAAGCTGAGGTACATGAAAAAGAGCTTCAATAAGAAGAGTGGAAGAGAAGAATAGAAAACATAAGAAGTTAGTTCAGACCAGTTTGTGATAGGAAAATTTCTGAGGAGCTGCACAAACCCACATATTGACAGACTGATAATTTTCCCTCCTTTATATTGACAACAGACCCAGTATCAACTATACAACACTGGGGCAAAAGAACACCTTAAAACTGAAATGATTCTTTTTGGAATAACTGTTACAATTATAATATCAAAATAAACCAGAGGCAGGGTGGCATAACAATGCTCTTTGCAGAGAAATGAGAACTGTTCTTCAATTATTTTTTAATTTCTCTTTTTTTCTAAGATTTACTAGGTAATTGTACACCAAGTATACATTGCTATAATTGCTAAACTGCTAATAATTGCTAAAATCTTGGTTATGAAAGAAAAAAAAAATTACCTACAACTGTGTAAATACTAGTGTCTAAACGAAAAAACCCCAAAACAATAACAAAAAATGCAACCAAATTAACAACAAAAACAACAACAAAACAAACAAAAAGGAAAACAAAAATAAAAGAATAAATTTAAACAATTAGTGAGAAAGTCATGTTTGGGTCAAGCAGAAATGGAAATTTTTAAAATCAAGATTAATTTAAGCAGAATCCAAAAATATTGCTGTAAGTTTGATGAAAAAATAATTTTAAATTTTAAAAAAACCCCACCCAAACATTTAACTTCTGAAAACATTCTTATCTATTTTCATATTCTGCCAAAATGGTACAGTCATGGTCCTATTTGCTAAAAAATATATAAATTCCCTCTGCTGTAGAGTTTGTGTTTTTCGTTCTTCTTTCAGACCATTGTGAATCATGCTGTAGTGAAAGCACATATTTCTTACGCATTCTTATTTGCTATTCTCTTTAAAAATGGGAATTTCTGTCTTCCTATGGAATAATATAATTCCAAATATCATCTGCCTCCTGTCACAACGCATTTCCCCCGATGGTTAGGCATTGTTACAATTATCCATTATGTTGGCATTTCAGTTTCTTTTGAACTGTATGATACATCCAGTCACTACAACTGTTTCCAAATCATCAGACAGCTTCCTTGCTTAATGTGGTCCATGGAGGGCAGGAATAAATTACCCTGGTTCGGGGATCCTGTGTGTGTCTGCATTGCAGGATTGTCAGGTGCGGGTTCACACTGATGCTCAGCATTACACAGAAAAGGCTTTCAAAAACCGCGGCGCAGGAAAGGATGGGGAGGAATTGCAAATATCCTGGTAGAAATGCTTGTTACAAACAAAGAGAACTGACATGCCATGGGAAAATATCCTTAAAGTCCCCTGCTTTGAGGATCCTGGTCATCCTAGCCTGCATGAGATAGATGAACAGAGAGGGACTCAGTGCAGCTGGGTTGTGTCAATTCTGTGTCTAATGGTCAAAAATGTCATACCCATGGTGGAGAAAGAAGCCTTCCTTTGCTCAGCAATATGTAGTTCTAGGAGACCGTGGTGTGCATAAATCCAGTGTTAATAAACTGTGAATGAAGACCAAAGAAAACCGTTTGGGAGATGAAAAATCTTTTGACAGTGGTCCTAAGGAGAGCCAGAGAATGTTATAGCAGCCTCAAATCCTGGATCTTAAATACAGCACTCCCCACAAGCTCCTGAGCTTAAAACCTTATGCACTCCAGCGTCTGTAGAAGCTAAACGAAGGTTCTGTCCCGGGGAAGCCAGACTAGACCTGAGATGTGGGAATTTTATCCTATCCATGACAGAATCTAAGTCCCAGTCCTCACCCTGTTGACTGAATGCCATGACTTTGATCATCTCAAAAAATAGTATCTATTTTTACTGAAAAAGAAAGCTTGCATTTCCCTTCTTCCCATTCATTGTGTCTTAAGCACAATCTTTCCAATTTACTATGAAAAACCTCAATTTACATTCTCTAAATTTCTAAAAAAGTAATTGAAAAGTAGAACCAGATGTCATGCAAGCATTAAGTATTTGAGGAGATAGAATAATTCTGAAGTGACTGAATTGTAAACAAATTTTGTTTAAACAACTTTTGTTACACTTCTGCTAAGATTCATGTTTGCTTATCCAAGGCTCAACACATCCAAAATTGATAATAAATCTGATTGTAATACTAAATATAGGGTGTTCCTTACTGGCTTTCAAAAAATCAGTTAAATGTCAGAAATTTTGCTTATCCTGCCATGAATTCATAGAATTTCCACAGTACTCTGTTTTATCTGACAGTGCTCCCAAGATAAAAATGCACCTAATATAAGAAACTAGTTTGATTCTCCTGAGTACTTGTGCCACAGTAGTTAAATCACAAACTTATTTGCATTCTGCTGTATAAGTTTCTGATATTGTATCAGACTTTGCCCTTAAAATTAATGAGCTAAGTATTTCCAAGAGGCAACCTTCTAGAATATTATCATATCGTCTAATGACGTCTCTATGGTCTACATATGATCTCTTCCAATTAGTCAGTCTTTGTTCAATCAGATCAGTCTGATAGGAGTGGACAATACGTTTGAGGCAAAAGATTATGAGGAACAGTTCCTCAAAACTGCTGACTTTAAATATGAATAACTTTGAGGGTTTTTTGGCCAATTTTTCATGTAAGGGCAATATTTTATAACAATTGGATAAAATTGTCATTTTTGGTGGAATGAACATTTAATTGTATTGAACAAAAAGCTGTTTGTCTTTTTGATAGTTTTGTTCTTTAACTAGATTTTTTTCTAAATTTATAAATGATTATGAAAAATCATGGCGGCATACATGAAATAATGTAGTTCTTCTAAATATCTGCAATATTGCATCCACTTTCAGTCTGGGAAACACTTCTTTTATAATATCATTTTTTCACCATGTGTGTAAATAAAAGACTAAAGTATAGATTTGGTTTGTTTATTTGGAGTTCATTTAAAAAAAGAAAATTCAATCTTAAACCGTACTGAAGGGCTCACCAGGATTTCATATACAGTAGTATCAACCTGCTTTTGTCATCAAGAAGAGAATCATGGAGATGGAGAGGCTGCAGATCTACTGCAGCTTTAGAGTTCTGCTGATGTGGAGATCGATCTTCAGGAAAGGCGTCTCCTGGAGAAGACCTTACACAGCTGAGCCTCGCCGGCTTGCTGTGAACTACAGAAAAGTGAGGCATATTTGCACTTTCCCAAGTGTGAATGTTAAACAGAAAACAGACACCCCAGGGTGGTCCAGAAAACTCAAGGGGCTTCAGGACACTGAGAACCCTGGACAGCTAGCCAGACTTCATTTGGGGCTTTTCATCACATTTTCTATTACTGCTTGACATTTCTTCAAGGTTTTCTTGCACATCCCTAAGGCCCTCTTAATATTTTTGTTGGTTTGCCTTCTTGCCTTTATGCAGAGAATATGTTGCTTTTTTTTAAAATGCGGTTTTAAAAATCTATTTGATAGGATACATTATTTATCTAAAATATAAAGTAATCTGTTAAGCTCTCTTTAACCACTGAATATATGTTCAGTAAACATAATGAATAACTTGAAACTTATATATGCTTTGACAAAAATGAAAAACAGCAGTAAATTGATAAGCGAAGTTTAAATAACAGGATTTTAGCTACATATGTATACAAGTAAATTCACATAATAAAAAATACTGTGCTATAGAAGGTCAAAAGTAAGGCTGTTCAGTGCAGAGCAATTCTCATCTTATTTTTGTTTTCTTCCTCTCAGCTTTAGACAGTTCTAAGGGAAGTTGTCACAGACTTCTACCATATGTCTTGTTCTGTTATGCCTTAATTCAGTGGATAACACATTAGCCAGTCTTCACTTCTACTGTGTGTGTACATCAACAGCACTATATGGAAAATAAGTTTATGAATGTTCTGACTTTCACAGTATTATCAATGCCACTGGCTGCACAATTCGGTAGCTAGTAGATGAGCCCTAAAATTGCTGAGAAAAATAAAAATAGGCAGCAGTAGTGTCAACACATGGCAGTTTGTTATGGGAACACATTCTCTTCAGTGCTGTATCTAAATTCTTCAGATCAATATGTGATTTGTGGTTCTTCAAATACTCAATTATCTCAGGTTTTGAAGATCTTGCCTGAAGACAGTAGAAAGAGTATTGATTTGTCTTTAATATAATACTTTTTGAAAGTGGTGCTTGAAACAATTTCAACTTTAAATGTCATGTTTTCCTATAATTATTTTGATCAAATAAGTATAGCACTTGATCGTTGTAGGCATGGGTAATTTTGCCAGTTTTTACAGAAAACATTGCAGGGTCTTTGAAGAAAATAGTTGTTTAATCCTTTCTATTTTCTCCCTTGCTTACAATGTAAGACAAATGGTAGTTATAGTGCAGTGATCTAACACACCAATACATTTTGAACTTTCGTGTTGTATGTTAAACTCCAGCAAAGATTGTGGTGATGAAACACTGCAGAACAAAGTCAACAGACAGAGGTCACTGAAAGCTGGATATGAGGTCATTGATAGTAAGTAAATATATGTCAGTGTTTATTGTTTGCTTTTTGAGAATGAGAAATACTACAAACTTTACAGTAAATGGAAGCATACATGCTGTGATAAATAGCCGTGTTTCAGTTCTGCTTATTTAATGACAACTGCAGCCAAAAATACTCTGAAAGGGTTTTAGATTATTTGGGAGATGGGTGATCAGAAGATGAAATCATACTTCATTATTCCTTTCTCCAAAAACAGCATGAGCAAACAAGACTGTAATTACAATCCCTTTAATTAAAACAGTTCATTTTACAATAGTATGCGCGTGGAAGTCTGCTGCTATTTTTTAAAGATCTCCTCCCTTCAATTCCTTACTTTTATTCCTTGTTTGAAAAATCAATGAAATATTTTAAAGGCCCAGGTCGGTGACACTGGAACTATGTTTTCTGTAGTGACTTGCTGCTCCCTAACTGATCCATGTCACAGAAGTTTTGTGACCACACAGTGCATTGTGTGAATTGTGTGTAGCCAGGTTAAGAGATTTTGTAAATCAAGTGTTTCAGAATGGATCGTCTATTAATAACCCAAATAACCCGAATATTTTTACAAATAGAAATAAGTTTCTCTTGGACAAAAAGAGGCAGTTGTTTGCAAAATACAATCTCTAAGAGCATTCCATTCAGTGCTACAATACCGAAACTAAAAGCTGTCTAAATAAGATGAAATTCCTACCCCATTTATTTCTTTTTTGCAATATAGCATATAAGTGAACACTTGGCCTCATCATAGTTTGTGTTGAAGTTATAGACACTTAGGCAAGAGGACACCACTAAAATAATGAAAAAGGATCAACCTTATTTAACACTATAATTTATTTTCTTTGGTTGAAACATCCCTCGGCCTCTTTTTTGGATGATATTCAGTCTTCCTTCAGGTCTCAGGGGAAACCTGGAAACGAAAGCATTTTATTGGAGACATGGAAGGACACTTCACTGCCTTGGGGGGGGAAGTTGCAAGTAGTGATGTAGGCAGAACAGCATAGCAGGGAAAGATTTCACCCATGACCTACTCAGTTTTGGACTCTATTCAGGAAAACACTCAAGCACACATTTCCTGCTCCTTATGATGTCTCACCAGAACTTAAACACATGCTTAAGTGTCATTTGGAGCAGGAATGATTTCCTGAGCAAACACAGGAGAGAAATTGGCTCTGTCCCACCACCCTGCTCCTTTCTGCCTTCCCGGTGGTGCATCTGTCAGCACAGGGTGGGGCTGGAGGGGCTCAGCTGAACGCGGGGCCACAGCTGCACCCGAGGGTCGCTGTGCCACACCCGAGGGTCACTGTGCCACACCTGAGGGTCACTGTGCCACACCCGAGGGTCACTGTGCCACACCTGAGGGGTCACTGTGCCACACCCGAGGGTCACTGTGCCACACCCGAGGGGTCACTGTGCCACACCCAAGGGTCACTCTGCCACATCTTATGGCCACTGTGCCACACCCGAAGGTCACTGTGCCACACAGCACCAAAAATGCTTTCCCCAATGTTCTGCTTAATGGCTGTGCAGTCTGCTCAGGGCTTAATGAGCTAGAAGAGAAAAGCTGCTGGGAGCTTCTGCTTATTTTATATCAACAATTAACTTCCTTTGTTCTTGATCTATGCAAATGAATTGAAACTTATGGATTTAAAGGTATCCTCATTTGGCACTAATGATTGAAATTTTATCTGTGCTATTAGATTATTTTCATGTTGACAAGTTTATTTGCAAACATACATCCACTTTGCATCTTCTGTTCTTAAAATCTGAACTGCATACATATGGAGCTAAACATTGTATATTCCACATTACTAAGCATTCCTGTCTTGATTGTTTGTATGCAATGCTATAAAGCAAGAGAAGCTCCATTGCTGCTCTTTGCTGGAGGGCTAGTTCCACTGGAGATGCTAAAATGATTTCACTGCTCTATGTATAATTCATTGAAATGTTTTAATGGTCAAAGAGAAATGGGAAAATGGGTTGTGCAGTGTACATATGCTAACTGTAAGGACATTGCTTTTTTCCCTTTGTCCAGTTTTGTCTCCAGAATTTTTTCTGTGCACACACAGGTTGCTGTACGAAGCAGCTTCATTTCTAAATCTGATTTCTTCTGTTCATAATAAAATCTTTATTAAATAAGCAGCGGAGTAAAGCTAAATTAATCATGAGCAGCTAGATCTACCAAAGCACTTATGTGCAACAACTGTGAAAACAGCAGCACATAACAGTTAGGCATCTGCTCTCTGTAGCTGCTCTGTGCCCTGAGCAAGGTGCCCACGTTCCTGCTGCATTTTATGGAGGCACTTGGACCCTCTGGATTGAAGATCATAATGTGTCAATGGCCAGGGAGAACAGGCTGATGTTAGTGGCAAGAAAATGCATGGCACAGCAAAATGGGTCTTCACCCGGGCTCTCCTCTGAAATCAGGCTGATCCTAAAGCAATAACAGGTAATAAATGTGGCATGGCAGACAGGGCACATTTGTAAACCCTCAAATACAGAAGGGATTCACATGGAACCTGCCTGAAAGCCTTGTGCGGCTTCTCGTTGTACAAAGTATGTGGCTGGAAAACAAAAAGCTCCTTCCCTCTGTGATTTGAGAGCCTGTGCAGAGCAGCCTCGCTCAGGGCAGGGGCAGCAGGGGCGGCCAGGTCCTGTCCCCAAGCTCAGGTGACAAGAGTGCCTGCTGCCAGCTCTGCCTGACATTTTCTCCTTGAGCCTGGGCAGTGAGCTAAATTCTACATTTGCTCATCTGAGAAAAAGACAAGAATGACTACATTTACCTCAGATGCTAACTAAATGCAAATTATTGTTTTCCTGAATATTGTACTCACCATACCATAAAACAAGATCAAACCTCGTTCTACCTCCCTGTGAGCTCTCTCCAGTAAACACCTGAAAGGCAGTTTTGCTCAACTATTCATCACATTTCTACTCTTACATGTTTTTGGGTTTTTGGCTTAATTGTAAATTAAACTGAACTATTTCATCATCCGTCCTTGAAAAACACAGAAAATAAAATGCATATTCAAATTCAAAATGCATATTCACATTACTTGGAAATAGCAGACCAATTATTAATTTCCAGATTCTGTGTAAGTATACATTTCTCTATATATTTAAATATATTTACCCACATATATATGTATGTGTGTATGTGTGTATATATATATATACACATATATGCACATACACATATGCATACGCATACACATACAATATAAATATCTGGTCATCTATATAATTTTCAAAAATTATTAATTTTTGTTTAAATTCAACCAAATCAAGCCAGTTGTGCAAACTCCAGAATTGACCTTGCGGAAAATCCACTTTTTTCAGAGAGGGTTTTTTTTATTGGAGGGATATTTGAGAGTCTGAATTGTTTCTGTGTAAATAGGAAAAAATTTCATGTTAGTAAACTTATCTCACTCAATTGAAATATTTGTGCTAGAGTTATGTGACAAGAATTTGTGGAATTACTTCTAATACGAAATTGTTCTGTATTTTTTGCTCTGTGGACATTGATGTAAAATATTAACTACTCAACACAACTCTCTGTCAAATGTGAGGAGCACTAAAAATAAGATCTGCATGTTTCAGTAACTCTGTTTACTTGAGAATTGAACCTGTTTGAGTTTAGATTTATTTTTAAAAATCTAGACTTAGAAAAATGGTAATTTTGCTGCACTCAAGCTGTTAAATAATTATTATATTATTTTAACTACATGGTTAAGAAAAGTGTAATTCTCAAGCTAAGACATTTTCTAAAAAGAAAAACAAAAAGCTGTTATGAGACTGTTTAATTTCTAAGCTATAAAACCCATACAAAATATATATTTTTAATAGAAGTGGAAGCCAGTATAATAGATGAAGGGCCTCAAAATGGAATACAAACCCTGTTACTGTTAGGAGTGTTCTATTACCAAGAAAAGAAAAATAATATTCAGACAAATACAGGTCTAAAATTTAGCTTCCTTGATTTTGCCACCAAGTTAGGAGGTAAAGGTCGTACTGCAAAAAACTGCTTTTTAATAATAGTTGTTGCTTGGTTTGTGGATATCTTTTAAAATGAATCTAGGATAGAGCAACATTATGCGGTTTATTTTATGTTTTGGAAAAATGGCTAATGTCAATGATGAAGTTCTTCGAGGAAAGGAAAAACATCAGCCTGAAAGTGTTTCCAGATCACTACTTGATGTGCAAAAGAACTCATCTGTCATTATCTAAATCAAAGAAAATATCAGAGTAGGAGTTCCTGAACCCAAGAAACCTCTCAGGCTCCGAGCTCTTGCTGCTCCAAGTCGGAGGCCACTGTGGACTGGACAGGGACAAAAGATGGCCATAAAATGGGGATTTTTTGGTGGTAGGTCAAACAACAAAGTGCGCATTTTGTCCCTCTGGGCTTTCTCTGGAGGCTTCCCAGGGGCAAGAGCAGCACAGGGCAGCCCTGCTGGGCTGGGGTGGGTTGAGGGTGGCCCTGCCACAGCTTAGGGACAGTGGGGCACTTGTAAAGGGCCTCCCCAGGGACACAGAGCACATGGGTTGGGGTCAGGCTGAGGCTGGAGCATCACACATGATCAGTGAGAGCAGCAGTGCACAGACCAGAATGGAGAATCCTCCTCAAACGAAGACAAAAAAAGAGCTACTCTACTTTTTTCTATTTCTTATTATGATTGACCTTTGCTGTGGTTTATGTATCATACTAAATTACAAAATGAGGCATACATATTAGTTGCCAGAAATATTCAAACCTACTTTTCAGTTCCTTCCTCCAGTTTCACGCTAGGTAAACTTCAGTGGATTTGAAAGGATGCAAATTTAGCAGCCACGGTCTAATACTTTGAAGAACCAGGCCTATCTTGCTCAGCATATTTAAAATACTCCAAAACTTACTATTGCCTACTGTTGGCAATACAAAAAGCACCAGGACTTACTTTACACATAGTTTGTTTAACCTTTTTTATTTGCTTTTGAGAAGATGCAGACGTGCAGAGTCTTAAGAGCCATCATAAGAGCAAGAGACTGTCCAGTCATTAAATTCTTGTATAGGTGATGATAAAGGCTAACAGCAAACAGTTTGTTCCCAAACACCATGACTATACTGAACGATTAAAAAAAAAAAGAAAAAAAGAGTAGACTAACATTTTACTTGAATTTAAAACAAAATTTGTCAAAAAAAGGGAAAATTAGACAAGGCTCAATTAAAAGAGCATAAACAAAAAGGTGAAAATTCTCTTGAAAATTCTTTACTACAACTTTATAGAGATCAGCTTCTAGGAATGATCAAAAGTAACCAAGCATTTGGATCAAATATTTTTGAAAAACTATTGACAAAAATATTCCTAATGTCTTCCACTTACACTGTAAAAGATTAAGGTTTGTTTCATTTTGAGCTGTTCCTAACTCACATCTGTAGTTCAGGCTTGCAGATGAATTTTTAATGATGAGCAATAGGGGTGTCAAAACATTTCCAGAGAGCATAATCTCAGCAAAGGATTCCTTCAAGACATTGTTTGTCTGCATGGACAGCATTAGACTGAACGAGTCTGAGTGCTGTAGACCTTCACAGAGGCTGAGGGGAGAGTTGTGTGCTTCACCAGTGACATGTGGAAAAGCAATCAGACACTGGATTACATGGCTGTCATTGTCCATTTGCCTTCTTTATCTCTACTCTAAGCTCTTGCAAGGCCCCACTAGTAATGACATTGCTGTGAAGAGCCAGACAAAAATGTGCAAGAAAGGTTTGGTATATTTAATCTTTATGTTTCCAATTTATTTGCAAAGCAGTTAATTTTTTTTTATTCTTAAAAAATTTCTTCAATTATGTACTTGGAGGACTATTTGCTAAGTATAAAGGTTGCTTTGCACTTATAAAAGTTACTGCTAAACATTTGGAAGGTTTTTGTCGTTTATTAATGCTCAATGTGCCTAGCCACCTATACATATCCTATTACTTCATTTCCAACCAGTTTCCCCAAATCTTTGTACACAATCTTTGTATTTATAAATACACGGGACATCTAAAGCAATCTGAGGAACTGGTGTATGTGTAAAGAGGGGGAGTGCCTATTGGCTGGGGAGCACAGATTTTCCTGCACACATTTGCTAAAGAGGCCAGGTGTGAATTTTCCAATTTGCCTGCCTGCAGTCTGCACCTTCCTACCGCAGTTCATAAAACACTCAGGTTAAAACCAGTGTCTGTAAGTTTGTTTTTGCATCTTCAGCAGCAAAGCAGGTGAATCCCATAGTGAGAAAGAAAATAGATGAAGAATTTTAGGCAACCTGTGCTGCTTTCATTCTCCCCTCTGCACATGAAAAAGCATCATTTTGGCTATGCTCTTGACATTGAAAAAATAATAATTGGATCTTGCCTAGGTGAAAAATTAGAAAAACATGTCTCTACACACTTTATTCAGAAAGGATTTTTCCTCCTAATCTAAATGTATCATAAATAATGATTTTTTTAAAAATGTAGATGCAAAACCTGCAATTGACTGCTTCAATTTTAGTGGTTCAGGGAGAATTCTGCAATTCCTTATCATTACTTCAAACCAGCAGTAAGCAGTGACATCTTTGGGGAGCATGGGGAGGGGCTTCTTTTATTTTGATTTGTTATGCTGCAATATGAGCAACTATGAATAGACTTAGTTTTTGCTTAGAACAGAATAACACTATGTGTCACTGTAATTAATTTAGACTCTGTGAGTCATTTTACATTAATTTTAATAAAAATGATACATGCACTGGAGGGGTCTCGAAACTAGCCATAAATTAAATAAAAGAAGAGAAAACTAACATGTTTGTAACATACAGAGTCTATTGACTTGTTTTTTTCTAACTGAACTTGTAAAGTGTCTCTTTACCAATAAAATTCTCATTAGAATGACTTTAATGGTCATTATATTATTAATGGTCATTAAACACAAAGAAATAATTACATAAATGCCTAGATGTGTCTTTTAGGCTGTTATATAGAAAATATCACAAACTACAAGCACTGCTTGCAAATGCTGCAGCTTAAGAGTCAAACAACTGACCTTTCTCAGAGCTTTTTCCATTGACAGCATAACATTTGATGGAATAAGTCATAATGATTTTAGCTTTGTATTCATAAAAGAGTAAAAGATGATTGCTTTCTGTGGAAATAAGCAGATAAGAACTCACTGTCCTCTGCAGCTCATGAATAAACACCCAAAACTGCATGGTGCTCTGGGGACTGCAAAAAAAGACAGGATAATCTGTTTCAGCCTCTTCCCTTATACTTTTTTACTGACTCTTTACTGCCAAGGACCCTTGGCTGCAGAATAGGGAGTATCTTAGTAATGTATCTTTCAGAGTGAAATCTGCTACTTAGACCTTTATTCATTTTTGCTTTGCAAGTTCAAGGTAAATGTTTCCCTCAAAAAACCCACATTCAACAGACCTCTGATAAAGTTATTCAAAATAAGTAATGTCTGTTTAATGTAATGTTTTCCCTTCTTTAATTAAAACATGATGCATTGGTAACTCGACTATCAAATGGAAAAAGAGCATTTTTGAAAGAAATGGTTTTTCTCAGGGTGCATGTGAAATTGTGCAGTGGAAAGTTCCTTACTGGAGAGATAATAGAACTCCAATATGGGTTTTTTAGTATCTTGGATTGGGGAGGAGCAGAGAATAACACATATTCTAAGCAATATATCTGAAGACTTTGCATATCATTCGTATGTGTCAACAGAAAAAAAAAAGGCCCCAAGAGGACAGTGCTTGTAGAAAAGTCAGTTTGCTTATCAAAGCTGATTCTATACAACACTTTTTCTAATGTTTTATTTAATCTTATTTTCATTATCTTGACTGTGTGTGTTTCTTCATTTGGCTGGGAGGATTCCCATTGCAGTAAATCATGCAGCACATTTTTTTGCCTTCTAACATTTATTCTACATTTTTATTCATTTTAATGTCACCATTTTTTGTACACCAGCCAGGTGAAATCCAGCTCCCATTTAAATCGAAATGTTCCAATGAAAGTAGTGGGAACTGAAGCAAACCTATATTCCCTTGCCATGTCAAATTCATAATCTTTATCCTTAAAAATTTCATCCTTTGAACACTTGCAAGACCATTCTTTAGTGGTTCCTTGGCAAAGCCTTTTTGTTATACCCATGTTCATCTTCCCATGAAAGCACCTGCTGCCATTCTAAATGCAGTATTTAGTTCTTCGCGTAGAAGATATTGTGGCAACAAATTGAGGACCAAGAAAGCAGTTTTCTAGCTATGTGCATCTTTGGTCTCATCTAAGTTATTCATTCTGTAGTTTACGTGATTAAAAAGCTTGTTAAAAAAAGGAATTAAAATAATTGTCATCTGTAATTACGTAGGAGAACATGCACTCGGGAAAACTTCAAACTCACTTTGTGATACCAACATTGGAAACACAATGATGAAGAGGAAGTCTTTCACAACCAGACATTACCCCATCAATCAGTTTGCAGTCAGGAGAAAAATTGACTTTGTCATGACATGGTTCTTAAAGCAAAAGTAATAAATTCTATAGAAACAGGAAGCCTACAGCGTAGCTAATTTATTCATTATCCACCCCAGAAAAATAATTAAGTCATGCTTTCTTTCCTGGCTCTTCATTACAGTTTAGCCTTTTTCTGCAGCAGTCAGTGACTGAATGCTTATTAAAATAAATTAGCTGCAAAACTTTTAACTCTGTCTTAAAGAAAAACTAATCCACTTTTCTAGTGGAAACAACATTGATTAAATAAACCAAGTTTCATGCCGAGACAACTAATTCCTTTAGCCACAGTTTCCAATCTTAAATCATGTTGTATCTGTATTAGTTTGAGAAGTATATAATGAGCTGTGAGTTTATAATTGGTATTAACCTCTTTCTGTATGCATTTTCATTTTTAGCCTGGGTGAGTTTAGTGATGTAATGAAACCACTGCGCAGCCTATAGATATTCTTGTACTTGTGAATCCTTTTTTCAGCAGGCACACATACAGTCATTCAGACATACTCTGTTATTCCTCTGATCCAGCTGTTTCAGACAGGCTGCCTTGACAGGAAGGAACTTCATCTGTATCAAACTGCTTCACAGGTACTACATGGGAATAGTACTTTAAGAAAATAGGTGCTTACAATCTTGCTCATATTTCATATCAGAAATATGGAATGCGAGCATTTAAAATAACACTTGAACCTGATCCACAGACAAGCTGAATGAATGAAAACATTCTCTCAAACAATTTGTGTTTCACATAAAAACAACATTGCATAAGGCCAAATGCTGCAAAACGGGTAAATAAAGCTGAAGGGATTGTCACTCTGTGACCCGTGTAGATTCACCCACATCATTACTTTAAAAAATAGATAGGTTCATACTTAACAAAAGAAAAAGAAATTCTTTAATGCCACCAGCAGTAATCAACCAACATTTTGCTAAGCAATCTAGTGATGAGTCAATCAGATCACACATCTACCAGCACCCACAATAAAAGAGATAATAAGAATTTGATGTGAAATAGTGATTAAATTAATATAATAACTAAGCCAGGGATAAATCCATCACCCCTTCCCAAGACCAACCTTGTCATAGGGCATCACAGGGGCTGGCTGATGCAGAAGCACAGCTCAGCAATAACTGCAGCCTGAGGGTGCTGACATCCTCTGCACACACAACAATCCCCTGTGCACTTGTGCACTTCCAGTGGCTCTGAATATTTATAAAACCCTCAGCCTCATCTTCAGCACCCCATTCAGCTCCTCTGCCCTAGGAAGAGCATTTTTCTAAAGAAGCCATGTACATCCTGGATCTCAGTCCCTCTAGTCCCTCATTACCAGCTGCCAAAGCTTCTCAGGATGGCACAATACCACGGCACAGAGCCGCCAAACGACCTGCTGTTTGAGCTTGGCTTTTGTCCCAGTGCACAGGAACCATTTTGATGAAACAGGGGAAAGAAAACACAAAAATCTCCTCTGCCGCACGCGTTGATGGGTCCAACCGCGCTGCATAGGAGGCGAGAAAATCTGCAAGGGGCGACTCTCAGATTACAAAGAGCATTCATCAGGCAGGGCACGCTCTCAGCTACAGCTAATTCAGTCACAAACAGAGTACCTGACGCGCCTTGGCGACTGCTCCATCTTCTGGGCTGCCTGAGTCCTATGGGGCTGGGGCAGGGAGTACAGGGAACATAGGGATGAAGAGATATAGGGCCTGTGAGGGTCTGGTGCTGTCCCTTTGTCCCCCAGAGCAGGCAGCCAACACTGCCTTCCATAATCTGCAAGACCATCCCAATGCAATAACCCCTCAAACTTCCTATTTAAAAACCCACAGGTGCTGCAGAACTGGCAGAACAGAGGGAGAAAACATTCTTTATTGTCACTTCCCCCCCACATGCCTCTTTCAATCGCTCCCCTTCTCTTTCTCTACTCAACTCGTTTTATCTCTGCCAGGCTGTGAGAGCGCGAGGGCGGGAAGGGAATATGTCTGGTCTGACAGAAAACTCCTCTTCCGTAGACAGGAGCTCACCGAGGGACTCTGGCTAAAAAAAGTGTTCTACATCTTATATTGATAATATCTTTGGTCTTTTCTTTGCACTGTGGTTATAGATGCATTGCATAAATTCTGCCTGTCTGTAATTTCTTTTTACATTGCAGCAATAAGCATATAAGGAACCAAAAACTAATAATCAATTGAACAGAATCTTTAAAATTAAAAAAAAAGTGATTGCTCTATATTTACACCAGTGAATTATTCAGAGCAGGTAGCTTACCTATTTCTGGCAAACAGCAAGGGCTGTGACAGAACTGTTTCAGAATTTTTTGTTATAGTAATATATTTAGTTCTTCTAAGAGCTGAATAGTAGAAAATGTATTTCCTTCATGTATTGATACAGTAGAGAAGAAATTTACAATTTTCTGGTATTAACTTGGTGTTAATATTTTCTGGTGAAAACCTTCAGTTATATGTGTATTTCCATAGGAATATTTAAATTTGGTTTATATGATATACTTTTATTTAGTGACAACTGGAGGCTTCTAATAAGCTAAACAAAAGAAATAATATCCTCTCTCTAGTTGTTTTACTAGATGTTCTTACATCAATGACAACTTATTTAATTTGATATATGGCACTGGCTTTCTGTTCCTTAATTGAATAACCATAAATCTTATCGTTAATTAGCCCTCAAGGTAAAACATTTTGTTTATAGTAGCTATAAAAATCTGTTCTTATGTATAATTTTCAAAGTATTTTTTTCAGCATAAAGTAAAAATGATAAGTTTTTGGTGAACCTAGATACTGGTCTTTTCTCAGCCCAGGTTCTGAGTGGAAGTAGATAGTATAGAGAAGATAATGGGGAATTTTTTGTAATGCTTTGGTCAGAATATGTTTTGAAAGGGAAGTGGTTCTAGGAACATGGTTATTGACACTAGGATGAAGACTTGAAAGAAAGGATTTCTCTGCTTGCTAAGTGACCATTCTGTTTCAGCCTGGTTTATACATCTAAATAAAACAAGAAAACATGGGCCACTCACAGACTCAGGTCTGGGGAATCCAGAGCCTCCCTCTGGAGTCCCTGAGATGACTCAGAAGGGACCATATGGAGACAAGTTTCCAAATTAGGCGCTTCAGACAGAGTGGCTCACTCCCATTATGACTCAAATTTTGTGTGAACACATTTTCAGGAGTTTCAATATTATGATTTCCAAATCATAATAGCAGCCATATTTCACACAGATTGAATCTCAGCTGTGTTTCTAAAAGGCTCCAGCAATTTTCTGTTTTTGGTCTTCCATTCTTCAGGGCTTGAAACACCTGAACTCTAGAACAGATGTCAGTCCAGGGCTTTGAGGAAAACAAAATGCAGTTTTTTCTTCTTTAAGCTTTTTTTTTTTTTCATCTCTGTGCTCCCCTCCACTGGATCCTGCCTCCATAACAAGGACTGTATCAAAATAGGTGCCGAAGGGCTGTCCTGAAAGTCTCTTAGCTAGTGCTGAATGTTTATTTCTCATAAAACTAGGACTTCCAACTTGTTCAAGTGGATGCAAGTCCCCCTGCTTCGTTCCTAACTAAATGAGGCAATCCCAATACTTGGAAGAGTCTGTCCTTCACTGTTTTATGCTAGCATTCGTTAATGATACTTTCTTCAGAAGAGAAATTATTTTCCTTTTTTTGAGTGTGAGTAGAAAGTAGGAATTAGCTGTTTTGATACTGTAACTTACAATTCTAAATACTTTCAAATTAAGAGACATGTTGTACATTTTCAATGAACTAATGTGCAATTTGTAACAAGTGAAATATATCAAATGAAAATGATTTTGCAGTGATCTAAACCCAATTAACCTCAAAGAATGTTATATAAACATAGACTGTGAAAGATTTTAATTATAGCTGTAAATGCTATGCAATTATTGACCAAGTTTGGCAGAGATATTTTATGTTGCCTACTGTTACTACGTACTGTTAGCTTTTTAATTTGGAAGCAGAAAAAATTAATGTCAAATCACACTGGTAATTTGAAGAGTCATGGATTGAATACTTGTTGACCACTTGAAATAATAATTCAGGCAGTCTTTCCAAAATGAAATTTCCTTTAATAAAAAGGGAATAAACTATAACTATTACACTACAGGTGTGTGCTTGAAACAAAATTAAATGAAAATATATTAGTAAAGGAACAGATATCAAGTGCCAATTGTTGTTTCTAATTATGAAAATGTTTGTTAATAATCTCATTAGTCTGCTTAGATGTCATCAGTTACATAGAGCTCTCTGGCAGTCTGAAACTATAGTTTCAGGAAAGACTATGATCTGAAGATGATATTTTTATAGCAGCCAGATAAATTTCAAGATTTTCCTACCATTCCTCAATACAGAAAGTCAGAAATAAAACAGTGAAATGCAAAGGCTTTCATGCTTGTAAATACATTTGTTATGTCTCTGCCATTTGGATGTTCAAATAGATAATACAAATCATCTTTATTAAAAAAAACCCCTGTGTATAAAATTGTAGGTATAACAAAACAGAATTTAAGGACAAAACTTAGCATGTTGCCTTTTTTTTTCAGAAGAAAAACAAATCACTTTTCTGCATTCATTTGCTGTTTAATTTAAACAGTCACAGAAGTACAATAGTATTCCCATTTTACAGACAAAAATGAGGAAAAGAGAAATTTAAACATTGGAATAAAGGTTCTGCTAAGGGATTCACTATAAAGCAATGTTCTTTCTATTAAGAAGCTGTGGACATAGCACGTATTTTGTGCTTTCATGTTATACAAAGCCCTTCTTGGACTGCACAAGGTAATGCTGCATTTGACACAGAAACAGAATAATTTAAGTTGTAAAGGACCTCTGGAGATCATCTGGTCCAACCTCTCTCTCAAAGCAGAGCCAGCTTTGAAGTTAGAGCAAGCTTCAAAGTTAGACCAGGTTGCTCAAGGTCATATTCAGTCGAGTTTTGAATATCTCCAAGGACAGAGATTTCACAACCTCTCAGGGCAACCTATTCCAGTACTTGACCACCCTTATTTTGAAAAAAAAATGTTTTCTTATATCATGTTCCACAGCTAGCTACATAGTCTTCAAGTAGCAAAGTCCCATCTCATGAGGTAAAAAAGAGACCTTTAAACTAAGTCAGTTTCTTAATGTTTTTTGTTTTTTCACTCAAAGAAGGGTGACATTGACTGAAGAACACACAAGAAAATATTTGATAGAACAGAGACACTATTAATTTGCTATGTACTACTTTTGGAGGCCAGCTATGCTTGAAAGACATTTTTTCTAGTGATTGTGTAGAGCCTGTGTTGCCATTATCTATGTATTCTTGTGTTCTTATAAGTTAATTAAACCCAGGAAATAGCATTCAGAAGCACTGAATTTGAAAATATAAAGATGGGGTTTGATCTCTTATCCAGCAAATTTTTGCACTTGGAAGAATGGAGTCCTAATGATCACAAAAAGCCATTTGTCTGCAGGGCAAAAGGTTTGATCGGTGTAAAATCATCAGCAGAGAAGACAAAACAGTAGATTTTAAGAACTTCTCTCCAAAAGGGGCAAGCATGATCAATAGGCAAATTGACTACTTCACTTGAACAGTTTTATATCAGAGGGAAAAGCTGGGCCTGAAGGCTGAACAGAGAGGCCCACAGGAGGAACCTAGGACACCTGAAAGATCTGATCACAAACCAAAGCCTTCTGTGGATAATGAAATGGAAGGAAGCTGCTTGCAGGGTTGTGTTTTTCCCTCCTTTGATCTATCTGCCACGTTTTGCTTGTGAGAAAAAAAGTAATTGGATAAAAAAAATTAATGCAAATTTTCCATTTTATTTAGTCCACCTACCTCTAAAGAATAAAACAAGCTGGACTGTTTTAAGGCACATATTTTTATTACAAGGGCTACACATAGATGGAGTCTAGCTTGGTTAGAGTAAGAAGCTTCTGGCATGAAATATTTTCATAAATGCTCAGGTAGAACTTAGAAGAATATTCATCATATCGTGCTATGTCTTCCTATAGTAAATATAAATCATCTAATTAAAACAGCAAGCAAATATTTAAACAATGGCATCAAACCCCATTGTGTAGCAAGTCAAAAGCTGTGGAAAAAGGCACAGAAGATTTCTGGCATTCTAGAGTTCCTCCTGACTTGTCTGACCTGAGTCTCAGTACTTTGCAGTACTTCTGTAAAGGAACAGAGCCTTTATTCTCTTCTTTCTCTCCTGTCCTGAATCTCTTTATTTCAATATGCCCATCATTACTCTTTTTATGATGCTAGATCAGTCTTAGGAGACTTATTCTCTGTGTAAAATTTTTGCTTACTTCTGGACTTAACCTTGTGTCCTGTGATTTTTCTGAAAGGACTATAAAGCACAGGGTTTCTTTGTGGGGGGCGGGGGATGTATTTTGGATTCTGCTTTTCAGTAGATTCTTAGGTAATTCAAAACATTTTCAGCTGAAGTACTAACTTCTTTCATCCCTGAAGCAGTTAAAGCTGCTTGCATCATTTTTGTTGCATAGTCCTCAGAGTCCGAGGTTTAGGACCTTAATTTGAGTTTGACAGATCAGCTTAAATTTTACTTTGAAGGGGAAAAAAAAGAAAAAATAACAGAAAAACCCCCACCTACCGTGAACTGTATGCGCATTATAATAAAATAACCTTGAAGAGACAACTTAATTAGTATTTAAGTGATCCTGAATTACAATGAAATTCCTACGGAAATGTGAACAACCACCTGCATATCAAATAAAGTCACAAGATCATTGCCTTTACAGTAAATACAATTTTGTTCATAAAAACTGGATTTCTTAAGGAATATATCATTAGAAGATAATACATAATTTCAAGGATTTAACCACGTAGGAATGCATACATGGTGCATTGGCTTATCGGAAGGACTGGGAATAAGCAAGCCCTAAGTGTTGGTACGAGCTGAGTTCATGCAGAATGACCTTGAAAAAGTCATTTTCACCTGCCTGTGCTTCAGCCAGCCCAGCTGGAATAGTGCATAAAAAGCAAAAGCCAATTGATAAGCAGATGCTGCTTTTAAGCTGGCTATTAATGACATACATGAATTTCTGACGTGTGCAATTTCACACTGAAGGCAGAAAGAGTGACTCGCATTGATGCCTCTCCTATTTGTGGTTGTAGATTTTTTTATTTGTTTGTTTTATAATACATATTTGGGTTAAATACAGGGGAAAAGTATTTCAACGGAAAGCTGTTTTTCAGTGCTCTATTTCTGCCCCTTTCGTTACCTTCGTAGTAAGGTGCTTTGCTAACTGCGGAGAAACAAAATTCTCTCAGTGTCATGTTGAGCCCGGAAGCCATCCTGACATTAGCACCAGCACGGTGATTCACACTACAGATGAAGCCTTGCTGCCCAAGGGACTCACTGTTTTCTCTTTTTCCTGAGATACCTCTGCAACAAGAGTTCAGTGAACTCTGAAGTCAAAGTTGGAGATAAGCAAACACTCCAAAAGAAAACCCTTCCAAAGCAGAGCAGCTGCTGGAGACACAAACCCAAACCCATTCTCCCTCAGCTAAGCCAAGGGTTTGCCTTTCTCTCCTGTGCTTGCTTTACTTCAGTGACTGCACAGTGAAGCAAATCATAATCTGCTTGAATGAAAATTGGGAGAAATATAAAGAAAATAAACTATGTAAGTTTTTCAACATTTTGGTGAAATTTACACTTATTATTAAAGAAAAAAAAATCTCCCTTTTCCTAAAAAATTAAAAATATTAAAAAGTGAAAGATAAGAGGCAGCTGAAACAGAGGAGGCAAATAAGAAACATGATGGAGATCCTGACCTGGAATTACAGAGCTGCTAAAAAGGACTTTCTAGATTGGTGGCAAGTGGTTTGGGGTGAGACATTTTGGAACAAAAGCAAGGAGACTTCAGTAGGTTTATTCCAGGATAGATTGGATTTCGGTAAGGGTGAAATACATCAGTGATCTTCTGGGCATAGCAAAAAGAAAAAGTGGGAAAAGGTAATGAGGCATATGGCTTTTCTGTCAGTCTGGGAAATGATCTTTCAATATGTGGAAAAGTAAATTTGATCCCAATGAATGTGTGCTTAGATTATTAAGGAAAGATAATAAGACACTAAAATAGATGTGGTAGAAAGTGCCCTCCCCCACCTGTCCCCCCCACCCCAAAGTCTTCAAATTTTATATTAAAACCATTATGAATGCCCAGTTGGATCAGTCAAAAAATGAGGTAAATTAAAAAAGAAGAAATTTGTCAGGGAGAAAGGAAGGGAATGATTTTCAGACAGGAAAAGAAACACACTGAGTTCAAACCTACCATGACTAATTTGGCTATGGTAAGATGCATTATTAATATGAATTTTAAAGAACTGAAACTTCATGTGTTCATTTGATAACAAACTGCAACAACAAAAATTCAAGTCATTTTAAATAATACATCTCAAAAAAGGCAGGGATCAAAATAGTGGTATCTACCAGTACCTATGATAACTGCATTTTTTTCAAGTTTCCAGTTCCGTATCTTTGGGCTGAGATATAAAACAATTTCGTTCCTCATGACAATTTTTGCAATTATCTCATAGGAGCTGCTGGCAGTGCTGCTGCGATGTAACAAAAACTAGTTACCTGCAATAGACATGAATCATTTAGCAGCTAGAACAGCTTTGTGACCTGCCTCAATTATTCACAGAATGAATTGGTGATGATGATGATGAAGATGATGATGATTCAGAGCAGCCCTTTTTCTCCGGCTCACATTGAGGTCCAGTATTGCTTTCAATCACAGTGGGTTAAATTAACAAAATTCTGTTCAGTGTAAAATGACAGCTACACTGCAGCGCTAGGCTCTCTCCAGAGCTTTCTGAATCTGCTAAAATGTCTTTTAGATGTGCTACAGGGCACAGTGCAAAGTGCTGTAACAAAACACTTAATCAAATGCTTAACTTTAAGCATATGTGCAATACCATCCTCATTCAGCAAAGCAGTAACTAGGTGATTAATGTTAAATAAATGGGGCAAAGTAAAACCGTGTGCTTAAAATCTAAGCTTAACTGCTTTCTTGAGAGTAGAACATATAACTCATTTCCTTAAAAGAATCATATTCCAAATTCTTGACTGAGCAGTGTTTGCTGTAGATTGAACAATGTCACACATGCACCGCTGACAAAATCATATGAGTAGGAAGTATTATTTTTCAGCAGAATAAGAAAATGTCCTGTTTCCATGTATTTAGATGACAAATAAACTAATGAATGGAAATTCTTTGTTATTCCCAGTCTAATGTTGTGGGAGACTCCTTATGTATTAAATTTGGTTATACAGAATGACTCTTCAGGAAAATTGTTTCTCTCAATAATGAAAAATTGTGCTTAAATCCACTGATAAAGGAGAGAAGGTGTAACAAAGTGACTCTTTCATGGGGCACAAACCCACTCATGACTAACAACCACTGGTAACAATACTGTTTCTGTAGAAAAATGATAAATCTTTCAGTAAAATTAAACACAGTTCTCAAGGTTTTTAGAGCAAAATACTGTGTTACAGGATACAAACTTAAGCCTTAGTTGTCATTTGGACTTCTACTTCCAGTAATGATTTTTCTTTTCCCTTGCATTTCCACTCCTGAATAAGTAGGTGTTCATAAATTGGTAAGAATTGTTCTAACTAGTTTTAATTTATTCTATTGACTGATTAATAATTTAAAAAATATTATAGTATGACTACTTTGTGTCTATTCCTTAAACGAAATTTTATTCAGTACAAAGCTCAGTTCTCTGAACTGCTACCACATTTTTCATAAATTAATGTATACTGGGATATGCAGAAGTAAGGAGGCTAGGGAAAATGTAACACACCTCTGCCACCCCAATCTCAAGATATTTCAAACATACATCTCCTTCTCTTGAAAGCACTCTGAACAGTATTCTAAAGACAGGCCACTAAATAACTTGAGTGCTTATGGCTTAGAGTGTTACTGGGTCCACTCAATTATCCTTTAATCTGAAATCTACAGCACTACTTCAGCACCTCCGTTGTGCTTTGTGACTCCAGCCCCTTTTGTGCTGAAGCTTAATTGCACTCCCAATACTGTGATTGCTCTCACATTTGCATTATTATGCAAAATAAAAGAGACAAAGTACATCTGGTATTTTAAAAGAAACAAATTAATAACAAGAGATTGTGAAGGTCCACCCTATATATTTTTTTCTTTCACTATGTGGTGATCAAGCATTTTAGGACGTGTTTTGTTATTGGAAATTCTCTTTGAAGTCTTCCTATTTATTTATTTTTCAGTCCACTACAGTCCAAAACCAGTTCATTTTGAATTATGGATTTGCTGTAAAATTAATACCAGAGGTGTTCTATGAATGTGACAGATACAGGTGCATACACACATGTCCAAACTCCAGTAGGTAACATCAATGTCCAAGAATTCCCATTTAAAATCTGAATAGTCTGAATAATAAACCTTATTTTCTTAGTGCAAGAAACAGGAGTTCATAACCCCCTTTTTTTTATTCCATCCTTCCTTATTAAAACACAACCATGCTACAAAGAACTGCGGAATTCTGGAACATATTGTGATTTAGAATAATATACCTATACTCTCTGCAGCATTAAACTTTCATTCCCAATGGACAGAAAATTGTTTTTTCAGAGATTACAGATCCTGAGAAGTAGCAGTTTTATTTTTATTCCAGAAAAGAAGATACTGGTATTTTCTTTAAGACTGGAAAATCTTCACTTTATTCCTTAACATGTTGAATGACCCCATTGTAGCTGTACTTTAAAAAAAAAAAAAAAAGAAATTCTTCTTTAGCCAATGAAGAATGGAACAATATTAGATTGAAACATTGTCTATTCAGAATTTCCCTTTATTTTAGGGGTGGGAAAGATTCATTGTCCAAATACTGCACAATAGTCTAAAGGATATGCTTCAGGGAACACAGTGGGTTGGGAGACATGGATGCAGTTCTCTGGTCACTGGTGTATAACTAAGTAGTTCAGAACTATAGTTTGCCTCAGGCCTGCCTTGCAAACAAATGGGAGGCTGGGAATTACAGCACATCCGGTACCTTTTGGAACTTCCAAAGAAACACTTTTCCCATGTTTTAAGTAACAATGGCAGATAAAGACTGTCAACTTAATGTCATGGCAGATTGGAGGTGTCTATTGTTCTGCTTTCAGACAGGCATGGCTCGTCCAGCTGTGGAGCTGCTTAATCTCTGTATGATACAGCTTTGGTTTTCTCTGTGATATAAACACATTATCGTGTACAGACCTTGGCATCTGTCAGCTGGAGCAGGAGCATCTCAGAGGTGCCATTATGTTCAATTCAGACATTTCTTAAAGCCAGAGAAGTGTGAAGTGACCAAGTTTTGTACCCTTACGCTTTCAGTAATTGTCAAAAATTGTTTTACAAATACTTGCAAAGATAATGGTTAATATGCTAGAGACAATCTGGACAAGATTAAAGTAACAGTGAAGAGAGAGTAATATATAAATTTGTTTTATTTTAAAAATTTAAAAATGCCTTGAAGTGGGATCAAGGAAACTAAAATTCCTGAGCTAAAAAGACCAACTTGATTTTTAGATCACTGGGATGATAAAATTACCTCACGAATGTAGGGGAAGCTGCTGCAAATACTAAGAGCAAAATAAAAAAAAGTGGTGAATATCAGCTATGCTTGATGCATGTTTCAGTGAGTCCTGATGAATTTGTCTAATAAATCAGTTTAGTTTTAAATTATATTATGAAAGGTCATTGAGCAATTTTATTTTTACATTGGCCCACAGGCTCAAACAGTGAACTAGTTAAAAAGAAAAGTACTTCTAAAATAAAGTATTCCTGTGAAGCCCTGTAACTGAAATGGACAAGATTTGCACAACTCTAATTGCAATCATGGCACTGCAGGTTGCTGATTATTTTAGACTGATTTGTATGAAACATAGAGAAATTCTGAATATGTTGAGAGCCATGATTGATATAATAAATTGATTGATATAATAAATTGATTGATATAATAAAATACTGCATCTGCTTCCATGAGGGAAATAGAATTCAGTTACCTTCTGAAGCAGCTCAACATATTGCAAAAATATGCTAAGTAAGATTAGAAAAGTTCTTGTAAACTAGTAAATAATTACATCAACTTATTTGAAATATTAATATTGAAATGGACCTTTTATTTGCTTGACAGTCTTCATAGATATCTGTGAATGCAAGCAAACATCTTTGCAAGTGTTTGACTCAGTGTTTGGGAAATACCTAAGAAAAAAGTGAGGGCTTGAGTGACTCAGGTTTTTCAAACACAGACTATTTTTTGATTATTTTTTCCTAATCTTTTAGGCCCAACCATCTTCTCTGCAGTCTCAAAGCCCCCAGATGTCATGCTCTCTTTCGGGTTTTGAAATTTGTTTTCCTTTTTTCTTTCATTGCTGGACTTGTACTGAATCTGACAGGACAGAGTTTTGTCCTTCCCGATGTAGACATATTACCCCACATCCCGAATGCATGGAAATGCATTAGCACAATCAGGTCCCCTAGATAACCAAACCTTTCTGCAGGATGTGATCGGACTATGAAGCTGCAGTCTTCCAGTTCACTGAAATCCAGAAAAATCTGTAAACCCTTCATTTTGTTCTGTAAAACCTTCATTTTATTCAGATACTCAGACTCAGAAATCAATTCTCTTACTCTGTACAAAATCAATGAGGCTGGTTTTGGATCATGCCTTAGAGATGGGCTGGAGGAAGATTCTGGGTCTCTACTCCACCCTTATGAGACTCCACTTCGAGTCTCCATCCAGCTCTGGGGTCCCCAGCGTGGGAAGAACGTGGACTTCTTAGAGCAAGTCCAGTGGATGCCACCGAGAATGCAAGAGAGACAGAGCTCATCTGCTGTCAGGAAAGGCTGAGAGAATTGGGATGGCTCAGCCTGAAGAAGAGAAGGCTTTGGCATGACCTAATTGTGACCTTCCAGTACCTGAAGGGAGCATGCAAGAGACCTGGAGAGGAACTTTTTACAAGGGCCTGGAGTGCCAGAACAAGGGGCAATGGCTTTAAACTGAGGTTTAGATTAGGTTTAGATTAGATGTTCAAAAGCAATTCCTTACTGTGAGGCTGGTGAGACAGTGGAACAGGCTGTCCAGACATGTTGTGGTTGTCTCATCCCTGCAAATGTTCAAGGCTGGGTTGGATGAGACTTTGAGCAACCTGGTTTAGTGGAAGGTGTCCCTGCCCAGGGCCAGGATTTTGAACTAGATGATCTTTTGGGTCTTTTCCAGCCCAAACCATTCTATGATTCTATAAGAGGGCTAAACCAAAACTTAATCCTCAGGCCAGTTTTCATTATCAGCCTCACATAATGTGGAGAGGTCACTTAATTACAAAGGGGACTAAAGAAAACTGCAGTTGTCTACACTGTCTATCTGCTTTTTACTATAAATGATGAAGGAAATCTCTCAAGAGATTTCAGCTCCTGACCTTTGGGGGACATCCACTTAGGTTAGGTCAATAAGTTTGTCCAGAATTTATGCAAGATGAATTTGAACTTCAGTGAATGTCTGGGGTAAAAAAGTCAATATTAAAATATGCACAGGCTGCTCATCTTTTGCAAAAGAATTCAGAGTAGCTGTGGCCTTACACCCTAACTAGACACAAACAAAGATCAAGTGTTTTGCTTCTGTAGAGTAGTATCTTTCCTTAATAAGGGAAAAGATAAGTTATGTACAGTTGTTTTTTTCCCAAGTGAACAGGAGAGAAAGGACTTCTAATCTCAGCCCTTAAAGAGATAACACAATTTATTTTCTGTTAATCACTCAGTATTCCTTGCAAATGCTCTGCCAATGTTCACATCTGCTCATCAAGTTTTCACCAAATGCCAAAGCTCTCTATTCCAATACACATGACTAAGCCAGAGAGGTTTCTCCTGATAAAAGAGGAAATCTTCAGTGAGAACAACGTAACTGGTAGCCTTCCAATATGGGAACAAGAATATCGTGCTTTCATCCCAGCAGGCTGATGTAATGACTTTGCTAATCCATTTATAAAGTACAGATCCTTCAAACATTATATTAGTTCTTGTACTTGCCAAAGATGCCCATAGGCAGCACATTTGAGACAAACTCTGACCAATATCCAGGCTTTGTATGAAACATCATTAGCAGATATCTTCTAACGATGCTAATGTAGTGACTGTTCCTGTGTCAGTGCACAAGAAGCATCTCATCCACATGGGCCAAAGTGCAAAGATCACCCACAAGCATTGAGAATTTTGCCCTTTGTGAAGCAGCTTCCCCAAGGGAAGGTCAGCTCTGGTCTTGTCTCCTTCCTTCGCTGACTTGGAGACCACATCGAAGAGCTGTGTTGGAGCTCAGCAGAGCAGGGCAGACATGCGGAAATCCCAAATGCCCTTTTAGGAGGTACCATGTCTCTCTCAGCAGTGCACTCCTTCCTGGCCCTGGCAGGGCTCCTGTGTCAGAATGACTACAGATTTTTTCACTGCCAGCAAGACCCCCTGTCTCAAATACAATTTCTTATTTTGGAGGGAACAAGGTGCATTTTGTTTATTTCAGCTGAGAAAACAACAAAAAAGAAAACTTTAAGAATAGCACAAATCTTTTGATAGCATCGAAACTAGCAGTTATTTCCCCTGGATTGATTCAATTGGATCATTAAATTTCTTTTGTTGGGTTTAATAGAGAATGATTGAAAAATCAATGTATACATGCTTGAGATCATGGAAATGATGATATGTCAAAATGTCAGAGGGGCTGAAGGGGTAATGATAGAGTGTGGAAGAAAAGTCTCCCTTTGACTGCTGTACTTGGAAAGTGAAGGCTGAAAGTTTCTCACTAAACACTGTCTTTTACTTTTTGAAGCATTTGACATTCATTGTGCCTCAATACACTTTTTAAAAAAAGAAAGCATTCCCCAAAGAAATCACAGAAATTATTCTTCCATACCCAAATGAAAGTGACAATAAACTGGTAATTCTTTCAAGTATATTTCAGCTACATGTGAAGTCACATATGATAGTCAGATAATAAATTCAGTGATGAGAAAAAGAAGTAATTGTGGAGTTTACATAGTGGTTGCTGTCAGTGGCAGTTATTTCTAAAATTTTAAGATAAGTGAATGTATTTTGTACTGTAGATTTATAAAAAGATATGTGAATGTCAAAGCTTTAACAAAGTTATCAGAATATGACTTCTTTTTAACCCACAGAGTGAGTTCCAGATATTTAAGCCTGAAAAAATACCTAAAAAAAATAAATATCATGAACTAATTATGTTTCAGACATTTGTGTAGTAATTCAGTACTTGTCTTTAGGTTCTGGCTGATCCTTCTTCCTTTGCAGTGTATTTCAAAAATTTGCTTGAAAATACTAGCAAATCATTTTCAGAAACTGTGTTTCTAATTTGCCAGAGCTTGGAGAACTGTTTGAAAAATTTGAGAACTCTTTTGTGACACCAGCATGATTTTTACTTTTAGGTGTTTTCTCCAGCCATTGCAGTTATGGTAAACCCATGCTATGATGGAGCTTCAGGTGTCCTCTTTAGGCAGTTTAAATTTCCTTTGCTACGTGCAAAGACAAGAACAGTGAGTGAAGACACGCCCATTAAAAATTATTTCCCTGAGATCCATAAGATGAGACTCCACTGTTATCTTTAAAGGCCATATTTAAACAAACCAAAAGCCAGAAGAGGCAAAAAAGCAAAGAAGAAACCACCCAGGACTCTATGTAAATATAAAGGTACTTATATGAAAATATTATTTAAGTGGCAAAATTAAGATACTCAACAATATTCTGGTAATTTATAAATTTCCAACTGTTTCCTACAGTCCATTGTCCAAATCATAGTTTAGAAGATAATTTCAGTTCTATGCTTATAGAAAAGTACAGAGATAAAGGGATTGGCCCATTTGTATAGGTCTAGGCATATGCCCTGATAAAACTTTATACAATCAGTGTTCTTTAATAACTTCTCTCTTCATGACCATGCAACTCATAAACCATAAGAAGTAACACAAGATGATTTTTTTTCTAGTTTTAAAGTTGGAAAGAAATGTATTTTGTAACTGTAGATATATTATAATGACATTTAGGAGTCTCAATACTGACCTCAGACTCCACTATGATGTGAGGTAATGGAAGAATAAAAAAACCAGATTTTGCTTTCAGGAGACAAGGGGTTGATAACAGACAGAAGGGGGAAAGGAAATCTAATTTTCATCATAGTTATGGGCTGCGTTTCCTACAAGAGAGCAACAGAATTTTAGTCAAACATTTTGTAGCCCAGTGGCTCTTTTTCTCACTGAATATGATATTGACTAGAAAACAGAATTTCTGTCTTGAATTGAATAGTTTATTTCTGTCAAATAAAATATTCATGAGGGTAAGAAATAACAAAAGTGTTTGGCTTTCCATTTATAAAGGAGAGATTTTCAACCCTGTTTTGTACTGTAATTTCTTTGTTTAAAAATAGGTACCATTGAAAATAGTCTGAAGAATTGAAAGCAAAAGTAATAATTTTGTTTTGAGATTTATAGAATAATTTCAGTTAACAGGTTTTCTTTCTTTTCCCCCTTTTTGTTAAAAACTTTTTGTCTCCTAAACCCCACCCTTCTCTTGCTTCTGCACATGATCAGAGTTTTAAAAAAGCATTTGCTGTCCTTACATAATGTGGAAATGGTACCTTTGTTTGCACAGCTCCAACTAATCTAACCACGAACAAGCAGCATGGCAAAACCATGGGTTTTTTTTAATTCTTTTTCCCCCCCCGAAAGGTTTATGTTACTGGCTAACAGGAGAAAGAAGTCTCCAGTCTAAAAGCCAGGCCAGTTAATTGAATCGTAGTTTGCACCTTAGGGGCTAACACAGTCATGGTCCAGAGTGAAAAGGCAATGCAGTACATGCCCAGAACTGCATTTCGTAGTGAAATGACATAAAGCCTCATTGCCGACCATAGCAGGCATCTGCCCAGGCCTGCCGAACATGGAGCTAAGGAAGAAAATTAAAATCCAGGAGAATAGATTTTGTCTGACAGAGCAGACACAGAACCACTGGAATCATTCAAAAATACTCACAAAGTAACAGATGATCCATCCTAGTGGAACTACAAGCAGATACACAATTTTAAAAAATGTGTATTTAATGGCTCAGATATAAGATGATGAAAATATAGTCATTTACATGTGACTGCAGAGACATGGTTCGAACTGGAGCCGCGCAAATCAGACTATTTTAGCTTACGGGAGCTAATAACATATTGAGTGGCTCATGACAATTTAACAGTGAAGGCATGTTTGACTTTCTCTTTTTTATTTTTTGGTTTGGTTTTTTATTCTGCACCAGATCTGAATGTAAGAATAATTATTCCTTATTTTAGACTCCTAGACTGATGAACTTCTACTAGAGTGATTTTATGAGGTACCCACCTGCCATTAATTTCTGGTGGTTTCTTGGTGCTGCTTTTTGCCCCCAGACACATGACATTACCTGGGTCTGCTGCTTTGATGGTCACAGGTACCCCTGCATGTTTACTGAAGCTTACAAAGATTTTCTGTATCACCAAAGTCATATTAGTCTCTTGGATTGTCATCATCTGATCTTAAATTCTTACATGGGAAAATATCTGCAACTCTGTAAGCTTCTCTTTCAAAAGCAGATAACTGACAAATTATCAATACATTATTCTACTCTTTTTAAGTCCTTGGCAATTTTATCATTAATTTCAATGAGAAAAAGATCAGAACTTGAGGACTTATGCTTTGTTCCTGGTCATTTAAGTGTAAATTAAAATTGGATGGTAATTTCAGTGAGATACCAATTATGGCTTGCTTTATATAAAGCAGTTTAGACTGCTTGAAAAGTGCAATAAAATGTAATCCAAATAAAGAATAATGAAACTTTTTGAAACTAGGCATGATCAAAGGGTAAAACTGTGTTTAGTCCCTCTTAACCTCAGTGAATCTTTTTTATTTGGAAGTAAAGAGCTTTGTGGTACTCATGCTGCTGTAAGTTACTCATGCTGCTGTAAGCTACATTTGGGCATTTCAGTATAAGTCATGAATAAGAAAAAGCATAAAACATTAACTGACTTGTTTAAATAGACTTTTCCATTTCTGCTTCAAGTACTGAAAGAATCTTGTTAATTTGGTGATTTCTTCACTAAGAAATGGTTCAAAACATTCTTAAAAGGTCCTTTGGGCTGCCGTCCAAAAAACCCTTTTAATAACACCTTCTATTTATTCTTTTTTAGTAATCAATCAGACCTCTGAGTTGTCATCATGTCTAAACATTTGCAACTTATCTCACATTTTGCACTCAGCAGTAAGTCTTCACAAAAGACTCAAGAGCTCCAATCTTGGACATGCATAATTGAAAGCTACAGTCCTGATTTGATTACAGTTGGTGACAAAAATTGGAAAAAGAAAAAGGTTAGCTTTTAACGTGCATGAAGTTAAGCAGGAGTTCTAATTCAAATAATTGAATGCTAGCATGGTTCATTTACCAGGGGTTGTAATTGCACCAGATTTCTTAAAAATCCTTTTAAAGATATCTTTTATTGAGCTTAAAAGCAAGAATGTCTAATGTGAATTTGTTTGACCATGAGCTTCCTTTTGGGCAACAAGCTATACAAGCTGTAAGTTGCCCAAAAAACCAGAGTTCATAGCTACCCACATATAATTCATCCTGCTGTATGCAGCCCTAAGGTGACAATTATTTTTGAATTCCATAAGAAACAGAGGTCTGATATTGTGGCTAACACTGAATAGCTGTTTTTTTCCTTTTTACAGCCTGGAGAAGACCTCATGGCTGATAACAATATGTCACCTCTAATCTTATTTCCTATTCCCAGAGTATATTTTCATCAAGATTTTGCATTTTACAATCTGATACAGCACTAGCTTTTTCCACACTAAAAAAAAAAAGTTGCTTTATCAGGGACTAAAATGACTGTGTGGGTTATACTTCCCTTCTATATTTTCCTTCTCTGACAATGCGTATTTTTTTTACCAATATTACTGTGCTGGGGTGTGGGGGTGGGGATAGCAGTAATGGCTTTACCCAAATGTCAGTGGTTTTTTAGGAGGAAATTAATTCAAGGGAGACTTTGTAATAGTTTTTGGGTTTTTTTAATTCAGCAGAAAGACCTTACCAAATGAATTTAATGAATAGCTCTTTTTTGAAAGATGCAACAGTATACTGTGCTTTAATAACACGGCTTTTAAAGCGATGTGGAAAAAAAGCCATTTTTAACAGCACCTTTTTGTTTCATAGTATTGTCAGTGAAAAGATGCTTAACTATAGGAGAAGCTTATGGGCTGATCTATATAAAAAAGGACAAGTACAGTACTCCATTTTAAAGGCAATTATAAAATTACAAGTGAATAGTTTTTTGTAATCAAATATTCTCCTGCCTGAAATTTTCACGGTTCATGCAGTCTTAGAGTTTCTCTGGAGAGCCCGTCGTGTACGTGTTGCTCACAAGACAGTTTGGACTTTTAATGGTCTGAGTAGCAGTCTAAAACAGACATATGCCCTGTATCTTGCACCCTCCAGGTCAATCCCAAATATCTGGCAGATCTAAGCAAACATAGCTCCACTTTTCTTTTGAAATTCCATTATGGCAGTGCTGCAATACCTTGACATAACATGGTTCCCTAAAAAGGCACTAAAAGAGCATGAACTTTCATGCACTTTCACAGCTAGAAGCAAACGGAAAAGCAAAGTCCTTAAACAGTTTCTCCTTGACAGTTTCATTTCTAATGTCAATAAAATTTTCAGCTTTCTACGAGGTATAATATGAAGATAATCCAGTCCTAAGTTCCTTGAAAGGTAAAATACAAAAGATAAGGAAGCTTAGACAGATAATTACTTCCTCAATTTTTGTGTCAAGGTATTCGAAAACTTTGCAGAAGAGTTTCATGATGAAAAAGCAGTTGCAGAATCCTTTAAATTCATTACTGCTAACACAAGCCATTTATTAATGGGTAAATAGTATGGCTGCATAGATTTTTATAGAGCTTCTAAACCTATCAGGAACCACATCCTCTCTTAGAATAAATTTTCACAGCACTGCAGGTTTGATGCCCACTCACCAGAAACAGCTTGAAAAATAAACAATTAAAAGAAAAAAAGGTGTCAGCGGTTTACACTGTCACAGTTCAGAAAAATCTGAGCCAGCACTGTGACTTTAGAAAATTTTGCAGAGTCTAACTTATGACTTTCATTTATGAAGCTTTAAATTTCTGTTCTCTTAGGACTGACTAAAATTGAGTTGAATTTCTTGAATGCTCATGCAAGCTTATTTTTAATCCATGCATAGAAATAATCATATCAAACTCCTTCTGTAATCACACAAGGTCTATATTTGTGCCTGTTTGCATGCTTATGCACAGATAAATTGTGATGGGAACTTTATGTCTCCAAGACCCATAAGATATGAGTATGTAATACCTTAAGAGTATGAACGGAAATTTGAATCTTCCCCAGTGAGCAATACTCCTAGCTCAAGTCAACAACGAATGGCTACTTCTTCCCCAGTCCCAGATAATAGAAAATCAGAAGTCAATTGCACCACAGACAAATATGTCCCATGGGGAAACTAAGTACTGTAACATTTGGCACCACTTGTTTTTGTTTTTGTTAATTAATTCTATGGAGAAGCATATATTCTGATACTTTAGAGACACTTGCCAATCCAGTCACCACTTACAAGGGATAACAGGAAAAGCAATTAATCAGTCATTAGCAGTTTTCTATCCATCCACAGCAATTTGGGCTTGACTGGTACTTTGCTGTGTAGCTGTGTCCAAAAGACATGAACTGAGCAGCACCCTGGGCTGTATATCCTGGCCAGCATGTGCTGTGTTTGAAGGCAATTTGAGATAACCCTGTATAGTTGGTGGGCTTTATATACTGCTGAATTTCAGCTGACTTCCTGCCATATCACATATTATATTCACATTAAAACCAAATGAGCTCATCATGATTAATGTTACTACAATAGATACTGAAGGAATTAAAAACGATTATCCACTCATTGTAAAGGGTTGCTGATAATTAGGGCTATTACACAAAAAGGTACATTTAAGCAATCACCACAGTTAATTCATTCAGCATTATATTATGCAGTGCTGATAACAATGTGTTCTCTAGGCACTCCTGTGGTTCCCACATGTGTGTCCATCAATAACTCATTGTACTGTACCTTCGCTGGTTGAGCATCAAGTCACAAACACTTCAATAACGTGCTACCTGTTGCGAGCATTTATTATGCCTTTTTAAAGTTATTTTTTAACCATTAGCAAAACATAGCTATAGAAACCATTTTCAGTGCTTGGATCATGATGCAAAGATAACTTTAATATGTATTTTATTAAACAAAAGGAGAATGTGTGCTTAATATATATGGGCATTTCTGTGTACAAAATAGGCCGATAAGCTTAAAAACCAGAAGTTCACTACTTAGGAGGCCCCTTATCTTTCATCTCATTTATGAATTCCCTCCCATATTTGTTCTCACCATTTGATGCTTTTTTCTCATATTTTGAGTGAAGTCAAGGCAGGAGGTGCATTTTCTAGTGGCTGTGAACAGATAATTCAGAAATATTCATGCTTCTATTGAAAGGTCCAATGTGGCAGCAATGTTTGTTTAAATTTCACATAATTTTTGGCATTACAAAGAAGTTTGTTTAAGTGTCTCCAGTGTATCTCAGTTGTGCCTGATTGCCTGAGCCAAATTCAAGGTATGAGGATAGCTGCTGTATGAGGTACTGGCTTAAGGGTTCTCATTTTAACAAAGAGAAAACCACATCCCCTGTAGAAACCATCCCATAATAGCCCATGAGCACACTACAGAAGACACAGCTTTTAGTGGGTCTGACACTATGTTGCTATCAACCTTCTGTTGATTAGCTGCTATTTGGTTTTGGTAACACTGATTTCATGTTGCCTGATTCTGCCCCAGAAAAAAGGAAAAATAGATACATATATATACTTTCTTTTCAGGTAGGATTTAAAGCTATATGCCACTTAAACTCAAATTCTCCAAAGCAAGATTAAGATTATTATTTTGTTTCAGTCTAGGCATATGTTTAAACTGAATTCAGGAAAATCAATTTCCTGAATCAGGGCTTTAAGAGTTAGACAAAATTTTTAATACATTTCCTTTCCGAGGGAGTGCAGGATTTGCCCTTTAGGTAAGGCTTCTTTTTTATTTAGTGGAAGTATAAATCACTTTTATAAATGTCCTTTCACTTGCATAACTGTCATATATTTCTCTCTTCTTTTGTATTTTTGACAGTTTTAACTTGCACAAAGCATCTAGAAATCATGTTTTCAACAAATGTATTCACCTGTGGATGAAAAAATGAAAGAGGTGGAGGCTAATAGTACTGAATTATAGGGTGGCAATTCAAAGCTATGAAAAGAAAGTCTTGAGGTCTGCTGAGTGCCATACCCATTAAAATGTCTGTTTCCAATAACTGATAAGAAGTGGAATGTCGGCACTCTGCTTGCCCTTGTCCTCAGTGATGCTGACAAATATGCACCAGTTTGGTATTAAGTGTAGAACGCTGTCTTTTCAAGCTAGTTCATATGCTGGGAATGGTGGTTCTCTGTGAAAGAACATAGCCTTACGGCTTTCAATATCCCATCAACAAGTCCCCATTTTTTTCATCAATAAACATTTTATTCCTGATAATATTAAAAATTTTAAACAATGTAGCTCTTTCTAAGTGAAAGAAAATATAGTTTAATTATAATTCTTAAAATACATTTTCTATCATTGTAAAATAAAACTGTAATAAATCCTGAATCAATAATGTGAAGTCGGTCCTTTGGTGAAGCAGTTTAACGTTTCTGACTCAGATACATTTATCTGTGCAGTCTATGTATTATTTAAGCAGAGTGAAAATGTGAAGTTTTCATCTATAGACTTCAGATTTCAGTTAAATTCTCGGTTTGAAAAAACTGAAACTTGGATTAATATCTAGTTTGTCTCATTTAGTGAAAGACTGAAGCCAGGAACAAAAGGTATCTTATGATAGGAAGGATAGGTTTTAAGTTGCACTGCTTCTCAGAAAGGGCTGCCCATTTTTGGCCTTATGCATATACTAATGTTAAAACTGCAGAATCCTAAAGAACTCCAGCATTCCCACACTGCTTTCTCAGTAAGCGTTCTGAAGACATCACAAGGGAGCAGGCTGTCTCTTGTTTTGCACTGTCAGTGCTGCTATAGACATCGCCTCAGTGTCTATTTGCATCTTTCTTCAGTCTTAACGTCTTATCCAACATTTGCAGAAATCAATGGAGTCAATGGCTGAAAGGGGATGTCATTTTTCGAGCCCCAGATCGTGTCAAAATGCAGTGTGGAGGCTGGGAAAGAGTGAAAGTTGTTTGTTTGTTTCAGTTTGTAAAATAATGTGTGAGAAAGAAGAGAGATCGGCCAGTGCTTTAGCTTGAGCTGCTGATGTGCTACATCCTGCTCAGGACCCTCATGCCCTACTTAAATAAGGTAAAGGTGCTTTGCAACTATTGAAGCTAGGCCAGAGAAAGGTAAAGGAATCTGCTCTGTGAAAATGTGCTGTGTAGTTTGCAGTAAATACATTTCTAGACTACTTAATTAAATAGGAACAACACTCTTGTATAGCAAAATTTAAAAGCAAGCTATTTATAAATATGTACTTACAGCAAACCTAATTTGAGGAAATACTACAATTTCCTCACTAATGATGCTTTGTCATTGTGTGCTTAAATGCTCAGATCTTTATTTTTCTTTTAGTACATTGTTTCCAAGCTGAATTCATTCCAGCTTTGCAGATTTCAAGTGAAGACATTTTTGAGGCATTTGAGTGCAAATTAAGTGTCTGCAAAATGACAGCAAATGAGAGCACTGCTTCATCCTGTTTCAATAAATTTATAAATGAGTGAATACACATTTTGCCAACATTTACATATACATACCCACGCAAGCCCACACAATTGCCTTCAGTGTAAGAATATGTATGAGCAATTTTAACAGAAAGAATAGTTTATTCTGGAAAATAATAAATTGTTGAAATGAAAGGCTGTGAACAAAAACATTTCTCAGCCAAATAGAAAGGCCCTCTGTGTTGACCACTTATTCAGCACCAATCATTTGTGCAAGTCGAATTTCTGGCTGGACCATGAATTTACAGCAGCAGATATTGAAACAATGCCACCCACTACTCCACAGCTGTAATAGTCCAGTAAACTCTGTAAAGAAGCTCTTTCCTCACAGAAGCCTTTGAAAAATAATCTCTTTAGAAACAAATCCATTTGCATCAGATGTTTTCTTCTTCATAAGTAAAGACATTAGCATGAGAAAAAGGTCTTTGATTTTGAAGAGTCCAGATATTCCTGCAGTTTATTCCTTACTTGAAGTCATAATTCCTGCTTTGTGACATCATTGTTGATTACAGTGAAAATGGCTATTATTGAGGAAACAGAGGCATTAACTTCAGTCCTGCTGATTCTGGGAGTTGGGGAAAGGAAATGTAACTTTCAGTAGGTGCACTTTTTTCACTTTGCTAGCATTTCTGCATGGTTTTTTGCTCTGACAACAGTGTCTTCTAATGCATTGCAGTCAGCCTCCTGAGAAAGATTTCATATGTGTAGGTGGGAAATGAGCAGAAATTTATGTATAAAGAAAACCAAGCATTCACAACTGTCTCCCCATTGTTTATTAAAATAAATAAATATATAGACACAATTTGCTCATTTTTCATCCAGGCAAAATGAGACAGAAAGAGACAGACAATGAGAACACAGATCAGATATTGAGCATAGTGATGAATTTTGCTGTAATTCTGGATGTCACCCTAGTATTGATGAAGGATTCTCTAAACTAGAGCTAACCAACACCTTTTTGGCAATTGAGTATGGCAATAGCAATACCTGGTAAGTATTTTGCTTTAAACTGTCTCCTTAATTTAGACTTTTTAACCCTCACAAATGTTTCAGATTGATTGCAAGATTTTGTGAATATGTCCTTGCCATGAATTGTCCACTCAATCCCATGACAAAGGGTGATAAAAAGAGAAAACCTTTCCTTGTAAACCAATATTTTTTACCTATTTGGAAACACATATATCCATTCCGTATGTTCATATTACTCAAAACACGGGACTATAGCTGATAGCAAAATGTTACCATGTCCTGTAGATTTTGGCCTGTTTTGAGGGTTTAGTAAGGTGCATATTGTACATTTCCATATATAGTTGACTTCCATTAACAGAATGATTAATAGACTCTATTAACACTTCTTCTATTAACACAGTGGGCAGCAAAGGACTTAAAAGAGAAGTCCCAGATCATCCTACGCAGCTTGTCATTTCAGGTGTTAGTGTGACTGAATCCCGTTTGTAAACTGATCACAGTCCCTCTGAAATGCAGATATTTGTCCTTTATTACTCCTAGTAGAAAACAGAACCAAAATGGAAATATCATAGGCCTCCCTATTTCTATGTTGCTGATGTCATTTAGTGGAAATACTTCGTTTCCTACCCTCTGCCTTTCCAGTACACTCATTCAGAGCAACAGCACTGCTGATTTCCCACTCCTTTCCCAGAGCCAGGGATGATACCCCAGGTCGCTGTCTCCCTCGTGGGGTCCTGCAGAGCTCTCACCAGGCAAGGTTTGTACTGTCCCTGAACCAGTGTAGCCACACGCTGCTGACTATGGGTTAAGGAACCTTTTCGGAGGCCGGCTACCTACTTCAGATAATATCTTGTGTTCCACCATCTTTTAGATCCAAGCTCCCTTAGAGGGAACTCTTCATGATGTGTAAAAGTATCGGCCTGGACAGAGGTAGACAGAGACTGCCTCCACTGTTCTTTATTTTCCTGGATAGACATGCCATCAATCTCCTCTCGTGGGTCCTCTTTTTCTCCAAGGAAGTTATTAGTTATTCTTTATGCCTGTTTTAGTTTAAATTCATGTTTCTTCACTGATATGTATACTTTCAGAATACTGTGAATGAGTGCTTTGTGTGGGGGCATGTACTTGTTGGGTAGAAATAGCTTTCTTGATCCATCCGGGAATTATGTGTTTGTTTCACAGCCATCTCACAGCCACTTTAGCTAATCTGCTCAGACCTGTCTCCATGACAAAGTATTCAAAATTCAAATTATTCTTGTTAAACACTGATTTTTTTATTTAAAGTCTGCTTATAAACATCAGTCATCAATGAAGGCACAATTTTGGCAAATGTAATAATGGACATTTCAAAGCAAAAAGGAACTTCAAAATATTTGGTAGGTAATGTGTTTATAAAATGAACTTGAAAAAGCATGTGAAATGTCCTGAGCTGCAGGAACAGGATCATACTGTTCTTGCATGCAATAACTGGAGATCCTCGTTAGGAAAACTGAGGAGTAGGGAACTTGAAAAGGGAATAAACATTTCTGGCACAGGTGATAGGAAATCCCTGCTCCATTGTTGCCTGCTGAAATCATTAGATATGGGTGTTTTTTCAGGGCGGTCTGTGGTACTTGTCAGTCTCACATCATTAATCAGTGACAAATTTTTCACAAATCCTTAATCCCATGTTAATTCTAATAATTTTGCAGGGAGCTGCCAAAAATTACTTATTGTTCTGTTAATCATTACTAATAGGAACAGAGGACTGCCTTGAATTTCTTCATGAAAACCATACTAATTAGAAATGTCTGAATACATACAAGTCCTCAGAGATTAATTTATTCATCATAATCAGTTAATCACTTTTCCTTTACATAATTAGACAGCTCCTGGTGGAGAGGAAGACCCCTAAGTTTTCTTGGACAGAAGTAGACTGTAAGCTGACATTAGGAGAGTTCTGGTTTTGTTTGTAGGCACAGAGGTTAGTACAGGTGGGTTTTTTGTTCATTCATCACAAATGAAATCTCAAATTGGAAGCACTTTTAAAAAATGTATTTTCTAAAGCTGCATCAGATGAAGTTTTCGACAGTCTTGCCCTTCAGCTGTCCACTGGGACTAGGCTCAAAGATTGCTGAAGAAACTGGTGAAGTTTTAATATTGACGGGTCCAAGCTGAAAACTGCTCACTTTGCATGTAGAGAGACATACAGAGACAGTCCAAATATTTAACCCTCTTGCATATTTCACAAGCTGAGCTTTTCTTAGCCCCACAAGAGATTTCCATATGCCCTTCAAAATGATAGCAAAAGTATCACCGTCATTTACCTGAGTGGACCACTTTTTAAGTCCCCTGGTAATCCATTAAAAGAACACTCTTGTATCACAAATATGGATTTACTTAGAAGGAGAGCTAACAAGGAAGCGTCCCATTAACATGCTCTTTCAGAGAATGAATTCTCTACCTTTTGATCTGGAAAAATCCCAGGAATTAAATTACCCAAAGGACCCTGTGTGCTGGGGTGGCAAGTGCTGTGATTTTTAATGTCCTTTATTGCACATTGACTTATCTAATTATGCTGACCCATTACAAGCCACTGAGAGAGTATAAACACTAAATGCTCTAGAAATGAGTGCTCTGTACTCTTTGCTTTCTACTAACTGTTCAGATAGACTAGAAAATAGAGAAACATTCCTCCCCTCTCTCTTGTATATCTGTAGACCAAAGCACACACTCTTCTCCAGTATGAATATTTTAAAAGATAACTACTACACTATGTCTCAGTTCTGTCAACCACTGAAATAAACTGCAAGATAGAGTCTTTGCAACATAATGGTGACAGATGTGTACTGTAGATCCTTGTTTAAATCTGGCTTTTGCCCCAAAATGATGTGCTATTTCCAGCAACTATGATACCATCTTGTGTCTCCTAAATAATTATAACCTCAAAAGGCTTGGTTTGGAATATAGCATTTTGCTTGTTAGGCAAGCTTGAGACTGGCAAAGTCTGTGGCTAGATAAAACCCATTCTGTGCCATCTTATCTTTGTTTTATTGTCTTGACAGAAGGTCCAGAGAGAGATAAGGAAGGGACTTGTCAGGTGGAATTTCACGCATTGCTTCTGGGGTTTTGCAGATGGCATTAGTTAATGATCAACTTTTTCTAAACGTTTCTAAGATGTGAGCTTATGGAATAAAAAAGGTGGTGCATACACACACCTATCAGGTCAAATAACTAAGTGTCTAAAATTATATAGGCAGAAGATGACAGAATTTTGTACTTGGTTGCTGATGAAGAATGTAAACTATTTAAGTATGATGTTTGAAACACCTGGACGTTTCCTATTTGTGTGCTCTTCAAATTTCAGGGATCATGTCAACTAAAACAGACATTTAGTAGTGAAAATATGGAATAAGATTTCATGACCAAGAGAAAAGGAATAGCCTCCGTATATTTTTTCCTAGTAATAAAATAATTTAATATTTAATAATTTAATATTTTTATGTAATTTCGGTTTACAGATATAGTATTTGTGAACTTATACTGCCTTTATCAAAGCTACGGAGTCGGTAAGGCATCTAGTCTGAGTTTTTCAGATGTTTGCCTGTGTTAACTGATTGTTTATGGTATTTGAGCTCTCAAAACCTATTTAGTAGAAAAAGCAAAGGAAGAATAAAGGATTTTTCTAATCATTAAAATATCCATGTTCAGAAGGTTTCTGTGGATATTTCAAAGCTGTCTATCTTTACAAAATATTTGCTTTGCAAAGCAATGGGAAGCAATTCAGATCAAATTGTTGTCATTTTTTAAATCATAGCAAGTATGCAGTTATAGAAAAAGGCTACAGCAGCTCTGATGTTTACTGTGTTTCACTTAGAGAGTAATGTGACATTACATCAACTTTCCTTTTGAACAGTAAATATAGTAAGAAAGTGCAGAAAAAAACACATGACAAAGAAGACATGTATTAGGTAGCAGTTAAACTGATAGCCATTAAAATCATTAAGACAATCTGGAAAAGTATGATAAAGTTATAAATCTATAATGAAATAATTTTTAAAAGCCTATTTTCTTTGCTCATCTTTACATTTTTAAATAGAAGTCCTAAGATTTTAGCAAAATCATTTAGTAAGTTGGGTAAATTACTTGGATTAACAGAAGATCATATGAGAATGCTTGCCTTAGGCCCACACCAATCTCATTTAAAAAAACCCCAGAACAACCCAGAAACAAATAAACAAACAAACAAAATCAAGACAAAGAATGTTGGATTGTTTCTCCTTTGTGCCTTTATTTTAATTCCATGCATCTCCTGGCTCTCTCCAGGCATTTCGTGGTGAGCAGTGTCCTTTGTGACTGTCCTTGTAATTTGATATTTCCATTTGTAAATGTGAGAGTTTCTGATTGTCCAGATGAGGTTAGGTAAGTTCCCAAGTATTTGTACAGACATGTAAGCCCAACAAAAGTCAGAGTCTTTGGAGGTTTGTGATACTGAGAACGATTTAAAAATGAAGGCATTGTGTGACTGTGGCTAACAGAGGTATTTTAACCTGTCAGATTTTGGTTGTCTTTGAATCTTTTTAATGATATAAGTCAGTTCATGCAGTATTTGACTCCATTTTTACTCCCTTTATGGATAAGAAGCTGCAGTGCAAAGGTACAGGGTTACCTTACTATTCCCAAGGAAAGAATAAACAGTTGCCTGAATAATCTAAAGGGGTCTTATTCCTGACCTTGCCGATCTTCTTAGTGACTTGTTTTATGTTAAAATATTTCACCAATTTCACTCTCTTATGTTGCCAACAAAAATGTTCAAATAAAAAACAACTATTTCCTATGCTTGATTGAAGAAGAGACTCTAACTAAAACTGGCATAAATATTCATTTATTAACCTACCTCTTACTGCCTATATCTTGCTAATACCAGCAATTTTTGTAAATAAAGGCTTTATAGTTCTTTGTTATATACTTTTTGTAACACAATTAAAATTCTTGGTAAGGAGATCATTAAGTCGGGGCAAAAAGAAAAAAAAAACCAAAAACCAAAACTTCTTAAAACTGGCTCTTGAACTGAAAATACTTTCCAACATATTTTATATCTAGTCTAAAGATTTCCTCATCATAACCATCCACAAAGCACCCTGAGCATGTAAAATTCTGTGGCTGACTGCAGATTGCTCTGAACCTGTGTTAGCTGAGCTCTCGGAGAAATGAGCCTTTAGAACAGCCAGTGACTGGCACTTACAAAATCGTTCTCATGACCCCCAGTGTGAGGAGGGAGAGATCTGACCTTTCTTTCATGTCAACAATGGTGTTGTTACCCAACCAATGTGCAAATGGATAAGAAAATTCTCATTCATTTGAAGCGCATTTTCTTTGCATCATTTCAGGAAATGCTTGAACTTTTCACCCTTGTTTGAAATGGGATCTACTCTGTCTCTGCCACTGCTTTGAGAATCTGTTCATTTTTCTGCACTCTGCTATCATAAGCACCATCTTTCTGATTACACACTAGATTTTTTCCAATCTCATTTTAAAATTAACTTGCATAAACCGGGGGAAGGGAGACTCATTGCAGCATAAAGCCCACAGAAATATTGTATTTTATTTGTATTTAATATAAGAACACGCCCAGAAGAAGTGCTAAGAGAAAAAAAAAACTTGTGCCAGACAAATCATCAGTGAGTTGATTCGCTGAGATCTAGACAAACCTCCAAATACCTGAGAATGAACATCCATAAAGATGCATTGAGAAGGGCTGACTTAAGACCAGGGTTTTCTGAATAGAAAAATAGTGATTATCTTGATGTTTTCGTAATCATACTTCATTATGATGGTGTTTTTTTAGGGTGAAGGATGGAAGCTATAGTTAAAATACCATAGAAACACAAAATATCTAGTAAACCATATGCTGCTTCCATGGGACAATTATGCTCCAGATTTTGCTCTGCCTGATTTAGAGCAAGCATCGAAGTCTGACAGCAAAAATCACTTTTGTTCTCTCCTGCAGCACTTGTTTTACTCACAACAAATAGTTATACTCTCAGACAAAGGCCACAGCCTACCAGAAAATCAGGTGCATAGCCAGCTCTGAACCTTGAATTCCCCCGATCCATCTCATCCTTTAATTATGAGTAATTTTCTTAAGCACTTCTCTCTCAAAGTTTTCTAGTAATTTCAGTGTACTTTTTGAATATTTTACATTGGTTTCATGTCTCTGTAAAACCCTTGAAATTCTGAGTGAATCAGAACTTCTATTCTTTAGCGAGCTTGCCATGTGCATAACTTCTGGCTCCATGCTCGCTTCTGTCCATGAATGCTATCTGCACTGGCAGACATGCTAAAACACTTATGAAGAAAACCCAAATTATTAAAAGAGAAGTTATTGCTTGAAGGGCAGGATATGATATATTGTGGACAGGCCACTGCCTGTTAACCTTGGAATTTCTCCCCTTCCTGTTTTCAATCCCCTTAGGAAAATAATTTCCAACCTCTCTTACCTGTTTTTCTTCTAACCTGTATGTTGACTGTGTGCCTCTCAGGATAAGGACTGTCTCTTATTATTTATATAAATACTGACTGGCATAATAAAGCCCACTCCTGGATAATACAAATAATAATCACTGAAAACCACTGGAAACTAGCATTTCAGTGGTTCAAATTTCTATGGCTGCATTCACCTAGTTCCCATTATAATATTTTAAAATACAGTAGTTCAGAAAATTCAACTCCTGTATTATGTAATTCAATGTCTTTTTAAAGAATATGACTTCTGAAATAGCAGAAAGGTATACATGCAATAAAAATAGCATGTATTTACCATATAATACTGTTACAATTTTTATTATATTTGTCTTTATGCACTTTTGAATATTTGATGCATCTGTATGGGTAAATATTGTTATACATACATACTTACCAAATCAGATAACCTGATGTCTGAATTTAGTGATAGCATCCATCATCAAGAGTTAAAAGAAATGAGACTAGCACAAAGCAACAAATGTGTTGTTTGTCTCCTTGCAGAAACAGGAGAATATGAAGTACAGTTAAATTTTAAAGAAAAAAAAAGGGATTTGTATTTCAGGAACAGGAAACTGTGTGGTAAATTAAAACAGATTTGACTCATGGTTTTATTCCCTATCCTAAGTATCACTATATAACAAACCCACTAGCATAAAATAGTCTGATATCTGTAGAACTAAACATTATTCCTGCTCTTTTCACCTTTATCTTGGATACCTACAATTTGCAGTGATTGCTTTTCACTAGGAAATTATTTCTGGGCAAAACTATAAATGCAGATAACACAGAAGTTTTGCAAGGTAACACCAAAAATGAAGTGGCAATATTAAAACAGTCATGTACATGCTTTATAAACATCCCAATTGACAATTCGGTATTAAATATTAGTAACCTTAAATGTCTCAAGCTGAAAATGCCAATGAAGTTCAGAAACTGGTAATCCATACATGATGGTTTAGTTGAGTAATTTTTCTCAGTGGACCAACCTATCTGCAACCCAAAATTCACTTCAGATTTCACATGACTGGAGTCTAAGAGTCCTTGGGAAAGCTCAACAATAAATATCTTAAGATAGTCAGCTGTTTTTGAGAAAAATACTGTTAAAGTAAGGTTTCTGGCTCTTGTTTACAATACTACACCTTGTATTGCTTGAGTTAAATTTTTACATCTATATCTATATCTATAAAACTCCTGTTGGCTTTACTGAAAAATGACCATGCAGTCTTACAATGTAAATTAGAACAGTTAGTTTAAAATGTTGTTTAAATTCAGCTGTTATGTGAAGAATTGTTGAAAAATAGAGAGCTCTGATGCTCAGCGTTTTGTGGAAGACTATGGTTAGGTTGACAATTTTTTTTATAATCCCTTGAGCTCAGCCTGGTATCAACGGAAGTCAACGCGAGTCTTAAATGTCTGCAGCTAATAGTTTTCCTGTATCCTCATTTGGAAAGAAGCCTTCCAGTCCCAAGGCTGTCCCTGGTGAATATCAATGTTAATTGCCAGAGGCAGAAAGGAGGCTCTTGGCATTAAAAAACACATGGTGCAAAGGTTTTACAAAATCTAAGTGCTAAATGAAATACCAGTTAAGAAATTGCAAGACACAAGATAATTGATATTTTGGTATATAAAATAATGTACTCAAAAATGGAAATCCAGACTACTAGGAAGCAGTCTTCCTTGATAAATGTTATCCATCAGAGATGTACTTATTTTTCTTCTACCTTTCTGGTCCAATTCCTTTCGCAGGCTTTCTAAAGACTGACCAATTCAAACAATGACAGCTAACCTCAACGATATTTTAGTGGGGTATTTTGAAGAGCTAAAAAGAGGGGAGACAATGTATGCAGGACCTTTGCTCAGCAGCTCTCTTCTGTCAGCTGCTCTCAGCTACATCCTTCTCTGAGGCCTGCTGGTTTTGGTTTTTTTCCTCACCTGATGGATGTCTCTTTCCCTGCATGTTACTGATGTGTCTGTCTGGAAGGGTTAGATTTTATTCTAGTTCATGGTCAGGTAGCTATTTTCTCAATATCCAAATTATTTTTTGCATTTAGGTTTGGGTTTTTTTTTGGATTTTTAAACTTGGTTGTTTAATGAAGTTCACACATCAAACCAGTAGTGGTAGAATCAGAAATAACTTGGTATTTCTAGATAACAGCACTCTGTTCTGATTTCTGTGAATCCAGAGATACATGCAGATAATTAATAGCAAAGATTCACTTTAATTTTTTCTTCTTACGCCTTGTTCTTAGCCTTCATTGCAGAACTACAGATTAATTCAAGTGTATTTTCTTCTTTTCCTCTTGGGAATAATAATTATACATTGTCACTTTCCCTTCCTGCATGCTATCCCAGGTCTAGCGTTTATAGTTTGACGCTGCACCTTATATTTATCTTAGTCTTTAAAAGCCTAGGGATCCTTTTGCTAGTTTAGATTTCAATTAATGTTCTCAAACAGAGCCAAAAATAGTAGCTGTCATGTTATATTCTTTTCCACCAGGAACCAAATGTCCTCCACTGCCTCTAAACCATAGTTAGTAGGACAATAATCACACACTTTATTTCTCACTGAAAGAAAAGGCTTTGTGCTTTGCTCTTTCCTCCATTCCCTAATTGGCATTGGTGTTTATTTGTGGGGATTTTATATTAGATTCTGCGACTGATATGATAATAGCATAATTCTGCAGAGCTGGAAGTTTATAGTTCTAGCTAGGATCTCAAAGCACTTAACCCAAGGTAGTTATGAGTTGCTGCCTCTGTGAAATTCTAACAGAAATTAAGCTCCCAGGACAGATTTCTCTTTAGGTATAATTATCTTTCATTTCCATAAGAGAAAAATGAGCTTAAGATCATGACAGTCAGGTTCTTATGGTCCATTCAGGCTCAGTGAGAAATCTTCTATGTGTAGTTACAACAAGTGCATTTTAACATTTTGTCACAGCAATGATCTTGTCTCATAGCAGAAAATAGGGTTAGCAGTCTTTGCCTTTATTGTGCAAGGAGAATGAAAATATGCAATCGAAAAAGGACAGGATTGTTTTTTCAAAAACTACTGTACTTTGTTCATTGAATATCTACAAGTCACAGTATCTGGTAATTTATTTATGACAAGAGTTTATTTACTTCTGAAGTGATAGAATTTAAGCCTGACAACCCTGACATCTTACAAGAAAATGTCCCTTTTTTTTAAAATTCAAAGTCGAAATAGAAGCAGCATATTTATCTGAAACATTTTAATTGGCAATAAACAAAGGAATATTTGATAGCTTTTGGGAGATTTTGATGATTCATTTATATCCATTCTCTCTTGACCTCTGAAAGAACTTAATGGGTAATTTGAATGGCTTGAGGATTATTTTATGTGTTACTTTTTCATTTCCACATATTTATTCTGTGAAAAAACCCACCCTAAATCATAGTATTATCTTTGTGATATTTCTTTAGAGATTTGGGAATGTAAAATGATGGTACTGTAATTTTATTAACATTCCCTGAAAGGTCGTAACAGGTCAAAGGTTTATTGCAATGACATGTCTGAGTTGGCTTGAAAATGTTTGAATTCGGACTCATGTGTTAAAAGTGATTTAAACAGCTGCTGCAGCATTATGAATTTGAAAAGATCATTAGCCTTAAAGAACGATTCTGTGCTTTTTTTTTATCACTACAGAAAAGAAAGATACCTTAAACTGTGAACCTACAATCACTGGAAAGGTGGCTGGGCTAATAGACCTGAAAAATGAAGTGAGGTGTTTTTTTCCATCAAACAGAAGCAGCAGTGCCAGCTTGTGTGGCATCAGCATCCCAGAGCAAAGGGACAGCAGCCTCACCCTGCCTCTGCCCACGAGCTCAGGAAAGCTGTAAGGGCAGAAAGCAGTACAGGAATGGGAACAGGAATTTGAAGGCTGTTCCTAACTCTTTCCTTAACTTACCCTGCACATTTTGTATCAAAAGTACATCTCTCAAACAATAAAATCTTTTGCTTTATATATTCCCATACTCACTTGGCAGTAGTTAATTCATTGCCACTGTATGGCTCCCCATTAAATAATACAGTTCCTGCAGCCATTAGGGATGATTATTCAACTGCAGCTATTTAGTCTGTAAATCTGATACATCAAAATCCACGAAATTCAGCTGAAAGGCTCCCATTGACTTCACCAAGATTTGCATTATGCCCTTGAGCAGTTACATGTGCCTACACACACACTCATGTGTTGATTAAGGTATTGTTTATGGGCTGTGAGGATAACTTCTGTATAAATTAAAGACATTTTATGCCCTCTAACTCTACTCCTGGACAGGTGAAATGATCAAGGTTTCCTGGCATTTTTGAAGTTCAGAAAAATACTGCAGCCTCTTCAAATATCTTTCTTCAGGGAACAGCCAAGCATTCAATCAGGCCAGGAAATTCAGGGGTTTAGAACAGCCTAATGCCTATATCTGACAGTAATCAAAGAAGAGTATTGAAAAAGGAGGGGGGAAAACAGGGCTTGGGGCGAGAGAGGGAGAGCAAGGCAGGAGCAGAGGAAAGAGGAGAGGGGGAAATAGATGTGCCTACTGTGGCTTAAAGCACAATAATTTAATTGTCACCATGCAATCAATAAAAATGTAACAGTGTGAAGGGAGCACGACAAACAGATTTGCCTTGTCTTAAATGGTATGTACTAAATGAATGTTCCCCAAACTGAACAAGATTGATTAGTAAATTAGAAGAAAAATTGGTGTTATTTTACATTTTCTGCTTACCTACAGAAAAAAGACACTCATTTGCAAGAAGAAAACTGGAAAATTGCTTCTCTTTCTCTGTCAGCCATTCTTCCAGGTCATCCCAAAGAGAGGCAATAGGCATATTCTAAAGCAATAGTACGATTCAGTAAGCATCCTGGCTTAGGGAATCAAATCAGTGCGGTCACCGCATTGACACACATGGATTTCATAGGATCAGGCCTCAGAATTTAATGTACACTTATAAGTGCAGAGAAAAATGAGAAGTATAAAGCAGTATAAACCGTAACACTGCACAGATGGAGTTTTACATCCTTACGTAAATATGCTAAAGTTAGCAGGGAACCATGAGACAAATGAGTTCCTTCCTTGCAGACACTGAAAACTCAGCCAAACTTTGTAATTGCTTCTGACGATGCAGGCAACCTGTAGGATGTTGGTTTCTATACGAATTTTAAATGAAAATGATCAAATGGTACATAAGGTGCCATGAAACAACAGTACATTCTCATTACTGTTCCAGCCTCTTATGGGCTTGTATGTTTACCATTGTGTTTTTAAAGTTGAGGCCACATCCCTTCTTCTGAACATGGTAAATAAAGAAATTAAATGAAAGACCGTCTAAACTCCAAACATTTTTGGATATTAGCAATGTATACTTTTTGTTGTTAGAAACTCATTATTTTAAAAATAAAGCCTAGAAGTTACACAGACTATGCTAACTTTTGCCTTTCAATAACTGAATAAACAAGACTTTATTTGTGTTCCATTTGGCTTCACTGAGAATTTATTAGCAAGCAGATATAATCTAGACAGACTTAATCCTGAAGAAGCCTATTTATTAACACAGAATAAGTAAACATCTTAACCTGTTTATGTTTATCTTCACTTTTATTTGGTTTAGCTCCAAATTCAGAAAGAAATTTTAATTCTTTCAATCTGGGGACATCCTTTCTGTCACCACATTGCTTAACTTTTTTTCTGCTGGACTTCTTCAGTCAGCAGTCTCAAAGGAACAACCTTTTTTTTCCTAGAATTCATTCTATAGCATTAATCCGAGCAAATATCCTTCAAACATCATATCCCAGAACACTAGTGCTGCATCTGAGCTCTATTAAGTTGAATAAGAAAGTAGGAGCTATGTATGGGAGAAAGACCAAAAATTCAAGCCACACTTCTTTAAAAACAAGACAAAGCAACCAGCCACAAAAATAATGTGATACACTGACTCATGCAACCTTTTTTAGAGCAATTGGCAGAAGATGAAAGAATTTTATTTCTCTAGAAAATATTGGGATGCCTCATCCCAAAGAGGCATGCATGGCATACCTAAAATGCTGTGGAAATTAACTTTCTCTGGAAATGCCTATCATAAATGAGATTTACTGAGTATTTCTTGTTAAGCTGCAGTCACTAATTGTGTCATTCACAGAAAAAATGCATGGTATACACATTGTGGTGAAAGGCAAGACATTCAAGTATGACTTGAAAACTGCTGGAAAAGATACAAGATGATTGAAGGATTTTTCAACCTGTTTTGGCACCACTACTCATCATTTAGCTTAGTATTTTGAAAATGCTTTCATGTGAACACTTTTATTTTAATAAACTTCACATGAAGTATTTTGTATTCTTACAGTTCAAAGTCCTGCTTCTAAAATAAAACTAGAATTTATTACTGAAGTCAGGGTGAATTCAAAAGTACAAAATAGTGGATTGGGCAATAATTGGATCATAATATGCTCATAGCCAGGTTTCCCATTCTTGAGGTGAATTCTTTGCATAAGGAAGATTCTGTGCTGGCTAGATTTTGTGAATTCTGTTTTCCCTGCAGGAACAGTAGAATGAGCTCTGACTAAAACCATAGACATTGTTAAGAAATTCTGAAAGTGTCAGCTGTTGTAGATAGTTGGCAGACATCTCAGTGTAAATTTGTCTACAGGACATAGTTCACAAGATTTAAGGCTTCATATAGAGATTTTACATAATATCTGTAAATAAACAAAGTCCAGGACATATTTTTTATGAAAATACATACGTAAATTTGAGTGGTAAAAAATATTTTTCCACATTTCCATAAACAGTTTGAATAACTCTCCACAGGTAGACAATCTTAAAATCTCCCTGATGATGCCAAGTTATTCACTTGTATGTAAAGTTTCTGCATTGAATGTGCAATGAAATAAATAGGGTCTCCACCATACAATGAAAGCACATGTGTTTTCAAGGGCATATTTGTAAGTCAGCTTCTTTTGTAACCGATGCAGCACACGTACATTTAAAAGAAGGCCTATATTTTTTCAAAAGTACGTTGATTTCTGACTAGTGACATGCTGATGATACTTATACACTGTACATCTATGTATATCTAAAGGCAGAGAATAAGGATAATCGCTGTAGTATTTTGATAGAAAATAATATGCATATTGTTTTATTTGTATTGTATTAGTCTGAGTTTATGGTAGTTTATAGCCTAAAAGAGGCTATAGGCAGGAATGAAACACCAACTGGGATTGTGTGTCTCCAGGGACCATAGCCAAGGTCCTCAGGACCATGAACTAGTCTTTTGAAACTCCCAAGCTATCTGTCACCAGCCCAAACAACAGGCCTTTTTTTCCAAGGTCAGTAACTAAGATCAAAAATACACAGTGATGTTAGAAGTCATGATTTGTAGCGAAAAAGGTGCTCAAAAGATGCCAAAAGACAAACACAGGGTAAGTATGTTTATTCTCTCTATCAGGGGTTATCCTCAGGATTTGATTAACCTTCGACTTGCATGGAGTGCGCAAGTATGAACTAAAATATTGTTTTCTTTTGCCTGTGAGACTTAGTTCATGGCAAATGCAGAAGAACAATAAAAGTTTCTAAGACCTGTTAGAAAACTATATCCAAGCAAGCTCATGTGTCCCTCCAGAGACATTTATGCTGATCCTGTGATGAGCCTCTGGACACTGCAGAATAGGCCAGGGTCAGATAATGATCCTAAAAGGGCTTCTCTAGAAATGCTCAAAATACTTTCACATCTAATCTGGATTCTACAACCAAATAAAACTACAGAGAGGAGTTAATTGGCTTTGAGTATATAAACAATTATGTCTCCTTTCGGCTCTACTCAAAGAATGAAAGAAATCCTCTTGGAACTTGGATGAAAGAGATCTCTGCTGTGGCTGGTGCAGGTACATGTATTGGTTAAATAGATGGAAACCTTTGGAACACTGCCAGCAATTCCTGACCAGAAAAACTATGCTAAGTACTTTTTCCATGGAGGCTAAAGAACATCATGGGTGTCTCATGAGCAGACACTCAGAAACAATCAGGCAGAACTTCAGAAGTAGCAGAGAGTAATGAGTAGCAGCCCAGCCCTTCAAGATACTCTGTTTATTCGGCTTCCCGTTTCCCTGATTCGTCCAAGAGAAAGAAGATGCTTCCTTTATGTCCTCATGAATTTGGCTATGCCTCCCTCTGCCCTTCAGGCAGCAGCATATCTCTACTTTTCTGCACATCCAGACATGTGAGGAAGATCTTTCTGCAGATCTTTGATAGCGCCCAATAATTTATGTTGTCTAGCATCACTGGAATAAAATTGGAATGTGTCACATATTCCCCTGGGAAAGACCCTAACTCACTGCTACTCTCTGTGAGCTGCTGCTCCTCCAGGCCAGCGATGTTCCCCTGGTGCAGCCGTTCCTACCAGGGGCTGTCCACGACCTAGACCTAGGGAGGGAGAGGCAAGGGATAATATAAATCACTGACAGCTGCTGGGCTTTTTGCTGCTAAGATCTGTGTCAGACAGCACCGTGACTGATGGGGGAATCTATCCAGCAGGAACTTTCATCCTTCAGGACCCAGACAGGACTCCTCTAGGCCAGACTCATGGCTGAAGCCTCTGACAGCAGCAATGGAGCTGGGTGATAAAGCTGTTCCCATTAGCTTGTGAAGTAGCTCTGGTTTGCATTACTTCAGCCTTCTGCATAAGGAAAATCCCAGTGGGAAGATGAGGGAGAGCATGCAGCTGCAGCTTATGCTTTCCATTTTGGCAATTCCCAGTCCCTGTACGAGCCCCTACACAGCTATGACTGCCAGGACAAATTAGAAGAGGCAAGAGGTGACCTCAGAGGAGGTGCAGGGTCTGTCTAACTCTACCCATCCAGCTCTCACAAGGCATGTAGGCGAGCAGTGTTCCCGAGTATCCTGAACCAGACTGAGCACAACTGTGGAAAATGTATTATGGGGAACAATTATGTGCTACTAGAGGATTGGATTAGATGACCTAATGGGAATTTTCCATTTTTGATTTCTTTGATTCTTTGATTTACATTTTCAAATGCTTTGGTCTCTGAGGGAAAACAGTGAAAAGGAGAGGACATGATCAAATGATTAGTAACACTGCTTTTTTAACTTTTAGCAGAACATTTTTCGGTAACTGTTTGCCAGATATGTAAAAAAATGCCACAGAACTATGTATGTTATATAGTGAAATATTAGTGCTGGCTGGGAGTGCCAAGCTGATGTTGGAACTAAGTAAAAAACTGTGTACTTGACTGTGCCAGTGAAAGCCAAGATGACAGGTTTTATTTTAATTTAATAAAATCCGAAGGTAGTACTGTGGAAATCTGGCCAAGGCTGTCTGGCAGACTGCCTTGAAGGGAGTCAGTGATAGTCCCCTTCCTTTTTACTTTATTAAGTTCACCATTTTCCTCCGTTTAACATAAAAAAAGTAATTTCCCAAATAGCAGGATTCCTCAGTTGTTTTATCTTGCTCATCTAGCATCCACATTTTATAAAGCATTTCATTGAAATTAGGGTGCCTAAAACTCACAGCATGATCAATCTGCATTTTACTGAGATTTCTTTTGTAAATTCAGTATGATACTGATAGTCAGAAGCACCATTTACATACATGCCACTATGGAGAGGTGAATGGAGAGTAGTAAATACTCTTGAGACCCTGAAGGGACATTTATAAAAATGCAGGGTTTAAGACTTATTTTTTCTTTTCCTTCTCTAATATTGTAGGGACAGGAGACTATCTATCAAACTGAAGGGTGGATTAAGAACCATTTCTTACAAACCAGTCTTATAATCAGCTATTCAATAAATATCCATTTTTAGCTATTAAATCAGCAGTACAAATCAGCAGAAATATTAATCCAGAATAATCAAGGCCAGACAAAATAGGTTTTAGTGCTCTGACCTGCTTTGTTTTATTTCACCTGACAAAAGACTTATGGCACCTTCTCACCCCATGGTGCTGATGCTACTCATAATCTTGTCCCAGAGAATTACAGCTCACTGTAACTCTCTGCTGCATTACAGACTTATTATTTTCTCTAAGCAGGCAGTTTTTAATCTACCTCATGCCCATAACATTCACCCCAATACCTGCGGTATTAAGTTTCCCATCCTGGAATCCATGTGATGTTTCTGAGATTCCAGCTAGGAGCATTGTTTCCCCTAAGGAAAGTCATATGAATGCGCCTAAGACAGTCCCCCTCTCTTTCCAAATGCTTTATTGTAGAAAGTCTTATGAAACATATAGATAGTTAAATATTTGGACAAGACTTATTCCTAAACCTGTCTCACAGACTTTTACATCATCCCATCACCCTTTTTCTTTAATATCTTTTGGCAAATCCACCCTCACAAGGCAATGTCCAAATGCCTTATACTTATCTGACCCCTGAGGGAAGCAATCAATTGTTGTCCTCATTCAAGTGGGCTCTGTTGGTTGGGAAGTTTACTATTCCATGAAAGTAAAAAAAGAAAGTGCAATGACATTCACAAAGTCTGTGGACAATTCCTAGCAACAGATGAGGAGGGAGAAAGCCTGCATTCTGCAGCCTGGAGTATTGCTCCAGTCACTTGTTTGACAGCTGTAGTAAATTGAGTAACTGGAAAGGCTGAATCAATTTGTTCATTCTGTGAATTCATTAAGCCTCAGAAGACAGCCTGTGGGCAGGGTCCTCAGTCCTGTGAGGTTTGATATGTTTATTCATATTAATGGATTCACCAATGGCAGGCAATTCTACTACTCATTGATATTGTTCTTTGCAATAAAAAATAATGTACTTCCTCAGATCTTTCACTTTGTTTCAGTTAGCCAGAATGTGTGAATTTAATAACCATTTACAACATTGATTCCAATCTGGATGCAAACCCTCACAACCAAAATTGAGCCATTGTGTGGCATTATCTCTCTGACATCAGGATACATGCTGTATTGAGCCTTTCAATGCTTCATAGCCAACATTATGGGATGACACAACTAAAATTGAATAAGGAACAGACTTCTTGTAATTAAATTGCAGCTATCAGTGTGAATACCATCTATCTAATACACAGCACATGAAGTGAATGGAAGCATGCAAACGTGTTTGTAATGTTTACGGCAAACCAATTAAGTCTTCAGGTTCCCTATTAGCAGCAATATTCAAGCCATCAGCAACTTCCTTTGGTGTTCTGTATTCTGACTGCACGCAAGAGGGGACTCTCTATCTGGTTTTGCCCATATCAGCTAGCAGCAAATGATTCCAAAGATAAGTTAATTCCTTCATGTCTAAATTTTAATTATTGTGCTTTCCAGTAATTTTAAGAATATAGACCCTTAGTCAGTATAAATTGTCATTACTCTGCTGATGTCAGTAACAATTCCTAGTATCTGAGAACTTGGCCCAAGGCCACAACTTTTAAATTACAAGTTTAGACAAATGCAACCGCCGTTCAAGCACAGATTAGAAAATACTAAACTTAATAAAGTGAAAACAGCATGTTTCACATACATTAGGGTTTGAACATTATGCAGTTCATTAGTAAAAACAAAGTGATACAGATCCTCCATCACTATGGTCAAAATCCAGCCTATATAAAAAGCAAAATATTTTCTACTATAATGAGAGCATTTATGATAATTGTCTCCTTCTGTTCTTCTCCTACAATTGACTAAAAAGTGCTACCATAAGCAGCCCATGGAAGAGTCCAAATTAATAGAAATTGTTATTTTCAAATGCTTGGAAGGGATAAGAAATATCAGGATGACACTGAAAAGCAAATAGATACAACTTTTGATAATGCTTGAGTACTTAATCTGATCAGAACTATCCAGGCTGTAAGGATAATTTGTGCTTTGTGGTTTTGTGACGTGTCAAAGTAGGTATTTTGTACACCCTGACTGTGAAAGACAATCCATACTGAGGTGTAATATTCTGACTGTTATACATTTACTGTAAGAAGTAGTAGTTTTCTGTATGAAATCTTCAATGCCTGATACTTTCACCTTGAAATAAAAATAAAATTATTGAATTCTGGTACTTAGAAAAGTTTTAAATAGCTGGACTATAGGATGTGAAAACCAGACCTTTATCTATTTCAATCAATGGTGAGACATCTTAAAAGCAATCATTTTTATACAAGGAAAAGCAAGAACCTTGATGAAATTTCTATACATTTAGGGAAAAAATTCCTAGACTCAGCTTTCAATTTGTGCGATATAACTGAATACAAATATATATTGTAGATATCCAGTTCAAATATTCCACTTATTTAGCTGTTAGCCTAAATGAAGGAAATGGGCAACCTGATAATTTTTGTTTTCCTTTTGCACTTTGATCATATTTCAAATTGAACCTTAATAAGAATGATTTTTCAGCACTGATGATTTCCAAATTATCTATGACCAATTTATTACAAAATGTGAAAGTTATAAAAATTGGTAAGTTATAAAACTTACTAATTTAACTACTGGAATTATTTTCTTTAAAAAACCTTGTAGATTTGATTGCAATAAAATGACTAGGATATTTTTCCAGTGCACAGAAGATTTCACTGATATACTCATGGACATTTCCAGTCATATCAGAATATTCAGAAGGTTTCCTTAAATATGAATAGTTAATCTGAGAATAACAGCAGAATGAAAGCATTACATCCTTCCCATCTGCTGTTTTCCCTTATTATTTCCTGTACCTAGAAATAATTTTATTTATTTCTCTATATACCCAATAATGACTCTGTTAATTTCTCACATCCTTACTTCACTACCCTGTATATCATTAAAGCCAATCTGACTCATTGAGACTGGGAATATTCATGATGAAAAAATAAGAATCATCTATAAAGACTCTTTAAAGGTTTTGGTTTTTTTTTTTTAATGTTGTGTGTATTATTTCAACTCACTACAAATTAGTTCCACATTAATCATAAAATTCAATCTTTGATAAACATTATGTTTTAGTGAGTTACCAAGAATGTTTGGGTTATACATAGAGCACAAAGGATGAGACGTATTTAATGATGGTTGTTGTGGCATATTCCAAAGTGTTTTCTGTAAAATGTAAGAACCACATTGTAAACTGTTTTGCCTGAGGAGCCTTGTTAAACGATTCAAAAGCATATAGCTGATGTGTCTGGGTTGCACACTTCAGACAATATAGCAATAGGAGAACCAGGATGTGCTGCAGTAGTCATTCATTAGTCCATGTTAATGTGAGGTCTTCATCTGCAATAGCTTAGCTCTCCTGCTGGTGAGGAATCTGTTCTTGAACAGAGGCAGAGGCAGAACTCGTATTCTAGCTGAGGCTAAGGAAAGCTTCATCAGATGTCAATACCATTCCAAACTGTCCTCACTATGAGCTTGATTTTACTTAAAACCTGTATAAATTTGCTGTTATCCATATGGAACCAGAATCACTGAGAAAAAATGGGCAATTTTAACCTCGTGTTGTCTTTGGATATGCTAAGCCAATTTCCCAGCTGGTGCAAGTTAAGTTATGGCAGTTATATTAAATGATGCCAATATACACTAATTTAGAATGAGTTCCTTCATCATTAACATGGGTATTTTAGGAAACCAATTTAGAACCATACATTATGTAGATTCTCTTCTCTACTCATCATCTCCCGTCTGATATTTGATTAAGATATCGATTTTCTCTTATTAAAAAAAAAAGATCAACCCACTTACCTCTTTTTACCCTCAACATCCTCCAGATGCAGAATGCCACCTGGATTAGCAAATTGATTTATTGATAATAAACACATTGATTTTCTTTGTCCTTCTGCAAGCTGTAATATCTCTATTCTTAGTTTTTTATTCCACAGGAATTTTTAATATTAGCTCCTCTCTACTACTGACACCGTTCTTGTGAGTGCAAGAAGTGAGTGCACTTATTTTGCTGAAGTGCTAAAATAAGCAGGTCAGTGTAGGAGTAGATATGATCCATCCATGGACTTTATGGGACACTTCTGAAAGGGCAGGATAAGTCTAAAATAGAATGTCTGGGACACATCTCAAGGCAGCTGCATTGATAAATTGTTCTGTAGATGGGTTTACTTGGTTGGAAGAGATGTTATGTTACACATCCAGACAGGTGTTACTAACTGATGATGATGACAACATCAGAAGAAATTGCTAGAAATTTACTTTATTGCAAAAATCCCACACAACCCTGTAAAACCAAGGTCCAAGACAAAGAATGAAATTTGGACACTCCATTAGAAAGAGAGTCTATACACAAAACACCTAATATTTCAAAATGTTATGTTTTCAATGCTGATCATCATGATTAAACATCCATATCTCTGCAGCACCTAGAGATCAGTTGGGTTACAATTCTAGTTGTGATACAAGTGACAGTCCCTTGACAAAGATCTAAATCAAGAGCTGTTTCATAGCAATTTTGTGAGATTTCATAATGTGCTTTCACTATGCATGGGAACCAAGTGAGATCAAGAGAATGGCACTGCAACAAATGTCCACTGATCATGTCTGGAATTACAGCAGGGAATGTGGGAGTCTTGGATGCGGTGGTGTTGTTGCCATACTCCTCAATAGTATGGTGATCCTCTGACCCATTTCTAGCTATTGTCTTGTATTGCCAGAGTGATGTTTCACCTATCTTTTCCACTTTCTACAGCTGTTCACCAAAAGTGACTTATCATGACATTTTGACATTGTTGAAATGGCATCCTTTTATAAAATTTAAACATAGCAACCTAGCAACCCAATTTAATAAAGTGGCAAAGGAAAAATAAAAAAACCCAAACATAAAAACCCACACAAAACGATGAGATTACAGCAAAATAATCTGATGTATGAAAATTACTTACCATGAATACCTGTGGAATTAATTCATATAAGATGGAAAACACCTTACAGTTGCTAAAAGAGAAATGCCTTGTTCCCTTCCCATATTCCACCTAGAGCTGCCCCGGTTTGTGGTGGCTCTGGGGCTCATCAGGCTCTTCAGAAAGAGGTCACGAATCTCAGTGCAGTGCAGATCACTTCCTCAGCAGAAACCTGCTTGTTTTGTCCTTTATTGGAATGCCAAGTGTGAAGATGGGAGTCACTGCAGGACAGGGTCAGAGGGATGCCATGGAGGAGTGTGGAAGAGGAATGTAGGAGTGGACAGCACACTCCAGTTTCAGTGACAGTTTTTAGGGGTACCTTGCACAGCTTGACCCAAATCTGTGGTCGCTATGGTTTCCACTAACAGCCTCTTATACAAGGTATTTTTATATAGAACTATTATATTACTTTTATATTACTATTATATTAACTGTGAGTATGCTTTCCTTGGTTTGGTAAGACCTAAGATGGTAAAATTTGCCCATTTAAATAGCTCAGCATCTGGATCAAAATTTTATTACTGAAATTATTATCAGGGAAAACTACAAGACAGATCTAAGGCCAGAGAGGCAGCTGGTGTAACACAATGCAGTATTGCTTCCTGATCCAGAACACATAAAATTAAAGCTAAGGAAGATATACAAGTTCAGCAAAATGAACAGAACTAAGATGCTTGAATCTCAAAATGTTTTCATGCAAGTATTTTCATGAGAAATTAATGTACAGGGTCATTAACTTCTGGAAGGGAATGAAAGTCAGATGAATGTGTTCCCCATCATCCTTCAGAATAATGTTGAACAACTGAGAATGTTCACAAATAATGTATTCCACGAGCACATAAAAGGTGGCTTTGGTTTACTTTCCTTTTATAAAGGTCTCTCACATGATTTACTGTTGTGGTTTAGTCTGGTAGCTAAACACCACACAGGAAAAAAAAGAAAAATTCAAGCATTGAGATAATGATGGTTTAACAGGACAGAAAAGGAAGGGAAAATAGTAGCAACACCAATAATAGTCATAATAGAAATTGAAAAGGAATATACAAAACATGTGATGCCCAATGCAATTTTTCACCACCCACCACCAAGTGCCAAACCAATCCCTGAGCAGAGACCCCCAGCCAGCTTTGCCCCTAATTTATAATCTGAGCATGTGTTATATGGTATGGAATGTAGCTTTGGTCAGCCAGGGCAGCTGTCCAGCTGTGTCCTTTCCCAGCTTCTCAGAGCCCTAGTCCACTCACTGGTGGGGTGGTGAGAAGAGCGGAAAATTCCTTAGTAAACACTGCTCAGCAACAACTAAAATATCCCTGTGTTACCAACATCGTTCTCATCCTAAATGCAAACCACAGCACTGTACCAGCTACTAGGAAGAGAATGAACTCTATCCCAGCTGAAACCAGGACAAAAGCAAAGGCACAGCAGTGAGTCTTTGAGAAGATTAGGAAGGACACTGATCTCTTCTCAGCAGAGACCACTGATGTCTTCTCTGTGGTGACCAGTGACAGGACCCAAGGAGTGGCCTGAAGCTGTGCCAGGGGAGGTTTAGTTTGGATATAAAGGAAAGGTGCTTGCTCCCAGAGGGTGGTTGGGCACTGGAACAGCTCCCCAGGTCAGTGGTCACAGCACCACTGACAGGTTCAAGGATAATTTGGACAGTGCTCTCAGGCACATGGTGTGATTCTCCTGTGCAGGGCCAGGAATTGAACTCAATGATCCTTAGGGGTCCCTTCCAACCAGAGATATATGCTATGATTCTGTGATCCTTGCAAGTCCTTTCCAACTCAGGATATTCTATGATGCTATGACTCTATATTTTTCCTATGTACAAACAGGAGAGAAGGTTTTTGTTCATCCCCTCTCAAGCCTTACTTCAGGAAATATCTAAAATTTGGAAAGACTTTTTCAATTTTTTTAAATCCCACTGAAGTCAATGGAACACTTCAGCATATAATAAGTGCTCTTGTAAACAAGGAAATGTTTTTCCTGTGTTTTCCCGAGGACAGCAAATCTGGCAGAGTCACTATGTCATGTTATTTAATTTGAATAGAAAGATTACTATCTTCATTATAAAAGGCTATACTCAATATGACATTACAATGCGAATTAAGCATGTGCTTAATGGCTTTCCTAAATAGTACTTATTCCTGAGTAAGAGTCAATGTGATTTCCCGTTTGTGATATCATATGCCAACATGAATTGCAGATTTGGTCTATAGGTTTAGTGTCAAGTTTGACTGAATTTGGGATAAAAATATTTGCAGATTTTAAAAGTCCATGATGTCACTCTTCATAGCAGGTTAACAACAAGCATCGTGACACAGAGGAACAAGACTGCTGAACAGGAAAGAGATTAAATAAGTGAGGGTAAGGTAGGTGCTGTGGCAATATTCCTGCAGCACAAGAGAGTTTAAAGCATCAGCTAAGGAAGAGAGATTTCAGATCCTAGAAAGCCACAGCTGAAATTAAAATTAAAAAAGTAAAAAGTCTAGAAATGAAACCATCAATGAAATGAGATGCACAGCATTTCACAAATATACACTTACATTCTCACAGACAGCAGACAGAAGAGAAAACTTACATGTTTGTACCCCAACTCTGTTATTCTGAGATGCATCATCATGTAGAAATGTTGTAATTTTCCCGCTGGGATTCATGTAGATGAGATTTTAGTTTCTTCCAGAGCAATTAGAATCAGAGTATTTACATAGACTATCCTTTAATGTATTTGTTCTGAATCAAATCATTGCATTGCATGTGCTGTATCATAGTGTAACTCACTGATGTAAACATTCAATATAGTTCTTTATTCATTCTCAACATACTTGATTTCAGTCTTGATTTCTGGTAATGTTCCTACCATTTGATTTCATCTTCATTATTCCAAAAACGAATTCCATCAGTGTCCCTAAAATTCAAGCTGTGATTTCACTTAGCAAATTCTGAAAACATCTCTGTTACCACTTGCAGATACATGCACATACATATGCACACACATAGAAGTATCGTAAAAAATACATATGTCATGTCAGTGAGTGCATGGGTGTCGGGTGGATTTTTTAGCAGAGAGTGAACTTTTCTGCAGTGTAGAACTGTTCTTTTCTTTTTATAATAATCATAGGTTGTTCAGAAATGTAACAAATTCTAAAAATTCAGGAACTTGTGATCAAACAATAATTTACCTTCAAAAATTACTGCACCTGAGTGTTGCATGTCTGTTCAACCTGGAATTCTTCTTTTTCTAATGCCTCCAAGACCAGCGCTCTTGCTAATAATCTTAAGGTTCTTTGCCTGTCTTCGATCCAAACCTCTTGTTCCATATTGATCTACAAGACAGTATTTATTAACATGTTTGCATCTAAGGCAGTGTGTCAGCAGAAATCTCTTTGTCACTAGAGGGCAGCCAGCATCTTCTGGAGAGCCAAGAAAGCTCGTCCTGGAAATCAAGTTCTGACAGTAGTCACAGAGGACATGATTGTGGATCAGTGGGCTGTGTCTCAGCTGTACTAATTTTCAATAGAAGTAATTAGCAGCATTCCGGGATTTTATCTGGGGATCAAATTATGGCTGGCTGGCTCTTTCAAAGGCAGAATATGAAGACTTGTGAGCATGGACTTACCAATGACTTTAAGAACCAAAATTTGGAGGTTAACGACGCTATAGAGCCAAAAAACCCTCTTACATATTCAAAAAACCCTCCTTCATATGCAGAGCAGGCTGATGGAATGGGAGCATTAAACTTGGTAGGACTGCTCCTGGAAGCCAAATCCCATCTCGTGTCTCCTACAAGATGGACAAATAGAGAATAGTGTGTTTGCTGAGTGCCTTTTGCTGATCATGAGTGGGTTTAAGCTGCTGAATGGGGCAGAGAAGTGACCAAGTTTAGCTCTGTAACTCTCACACCCTCTCTGGTATCTGGCATCAGGACAGAGGTTCACCTTCCCCCTTTGCTGGGCTACTGATTTGCCCCCAGGTAAGGACCCAGGTTTCCCCTCGCCCAAAGCTTCACACTGAGTGCAGTTTGACCCTTACGAAAGTCCTGCATAACTAGCAGAGGAGTTTCATGGCCTCCTTCATTCTTTTCAAACTGTACATTTCCCTCAGTGTATCTGTGAAAAACAGTCTTCAGTTTTTCATGCTCCTGATGTGAATATATAAATAAGGATTAAAAAAAGCTGTTTAGTTAGAAGCTTATGCTTACAGTTCTGTTGCTTTGCACTACTGACTTTTTTTTTTTACATTACAATCATATTGCAAGATATTAACTGGTTTTACTGATATATGCTGTGCCAGGCAGCTCACACTCCACCCCAGATGCACAAGCGTGTGCACGAACAACAGAGGACATGACAAGATAAATAATGATACATGCCTGCACAACAGAAACCAAAATTAAGTCTGTGTCACATCAGAATGGGACTTGGCTAATCTGAAAATCTACTTTAAACTCTCATTAAGATGAACTTCTGAAAATCTAAAATATACATCACATTTTTATACCCAGCAATAAGTAAGGCTTGAAATTTTTACATCTGGTGAAATAAGGACTAAATCTATTTAAAATTAGTAAAGCAGGCTGAAGGGAGAAAATTATCATATCATATACACATACCCATACATGTCAGCAAAATCCTTGCAAAGAGGATGATCCCATGTGTTGTTTTTCTTTTTTCAAGAAGACAACCTAATGGAGTATATCATACTGAAAATGAACACGTACAAAAATGGCTGGTCTAGGATAGGGTGTGATGCAACAATTTCAGAGAAATCGTATTTTGTTTTGTGTTCTTGCCAGTGGGATTAGTCAGGAACTAATCAACATTTAATCTGGGTGGAACAGGGGAGGGAGAGGTGATTTTGCACCCTGTTCACATTCTGCTTTTCCTGCCCTTGGTATGCAGTCAGTCTGGAGAGAGAGCCATAACCTCTGCAATCCTCTAGAGTAGTGGAAGCATAAAGGTCTCAACATCAGAAATCAGAAAAATTTTCCTTACGTAGGAAAACACAGGCTTCACCAAGACGACTCCCCAGTTGGAGTTCCAAGCAGCAATCCTGGCTCCGAAGAGAAGCCTTTGCTGTGCAGCTTTGGTGGCACATGAATCCCAGACCAGCCTGGAGGAAGGCACAGGTTTCCTTTGGGCATTTCTGTGATAACCTCTTATTTCCCCATATCTGCATGAACAACTTTCTCCTGGGAATAGGGTGGCAGAGAAGAAGTCCCAGCACTGGAGCAGCACAGACTTGCACACTCTTTCACTATTAGGAGGGACAAAGCCCTTTTCTTACAGCCAGGCAGAACTCCTTTTTTTCAAACCCTGATGTTAATTCCTGACACATTTCAAAGTCCTGGAGAAGAGCAGAGAAATACTTCTGTGCCAATAACCAGTAATTCAAAGGAAGAGTTATTTCAATTGCTTGGAGAATACTGCAGGAGTGAAGGGTAAAGTCCTACTGCCTTAAAAGAAAAGCACAAAGAAAGTACTTGATAAATAATTTAACTGACAAGAATGTGAAAGAAATTTTCATATATTTGTCTCTAGTGTTATGAAGTGGGTTCCAGCATTGAAAAGTTCCTGATTAGGGAAAAACATCTCTCTTTGGAACAAGGGGAAATGGTTTCACATTAAGTTTTCCCATTGTAGGAAAACAAGCATTTTTAGGTCCCATGGCATAATATGATGTGTATTGTTTTATTCCTTTTAAAAAAAAATTATATATTATTCAGCCATTTTTTTTATTATTCTAGAGTTTCACATGTCTTTTCATACACTGAAAATTCAGCACTTACTACATAGTATAAAAGCATGAAAAAGCATTCTTGAGGTTTTTATTTTTTAATGTGAATCAAGTCTCATGTAATGATAAAAAGTAGGGTTAGGAAGTTATTGCATTTTCTATCCAACTGTCAATAAAAAAATGGAAGAGTTTTATTGTATCTATAATAAAGAAATGTGAATAATTCACAGTAATTTCTATAGGAAATATTTGCTTCTGTTTTTGTTTTGTTTTGTTTTTTACTTCAGTGCTGTCTACATTAAAAGAAACACAAAGAAACAACTCAGATAGTTACGTCCAGATGCTTCGTAGCATTTTATTGTCTTCTAATAGAAAAATGTGCTTAAAAAACAGATTTCAAAGTGAAGTAACAACCAATGTGTGTTTTATTACATCATCATAATGACTTAGTCTATATTTAATCCTTCCACTCAACCAATAAAGTAAGTCAAACAGAGAAAAACCCTTCAATATGAGCCTCTATTGGTTTCAAAATCATATGACCCTCTAGACTGGCACCAAAATATGAATTAGAGGCTTATGATAAATTAAAAAATCAATGAAGTACGTTTTAAATGCATTTCATAAAATTTAATTTACACATGTATTAGAGATGGGCATAGGCTTTCCAAAACTGCTTTGGGCAGCTCAAAAATGCAATACATTCCTACTTCTCTGTTATGTAAATGAACTTTTCTATATTTCTTTATTAATTGCAGACTAGATACAGTTGTGTACTATTTTTATCTGTATCCTGTCCCAGAGACATTATCAAATTATTAGTGAATGCCTTCCACTCTTGATAGAGATAGAAGAAGAATACTGTAAGTTACACGAATATTTGTGCTAAATACTTGTAAGTTGGTTTTTTGTGGGACTTAGTGTGTAACAATTGTTGCCCCTGAAAATACTGATCTTACCTTAGGGTGACAAGCTTTGGTGATTGAAATAAGATTTTAAGTTATAGCATGTATGGACATTGACTAAATATCTTTGGGGTTTTTAAGTTCCAGATGGTAAAATGGTTTTTGCTTTTAATATGATCAGCAACTGAAGTGCACTTAGTTTGGAAATAAAGCTTGGCTTTTTCTTTTTTGTTTTTTAACTAATATTAAATTACATTTACACATACATATGTTTAGAGGCACTATAGGTACAATTACAATAGGAATTCAGACTCCCGAAACAGAATAAACACAATTCCACACAAAGGACAAAGACAGCATGATGCTGGCGTAGGTCACTGGGTTTTGAAGTGTATCTTAATGCAATGTTTGAGTTTCAGTCTGTTATAAGAAAAAATATTGTTATTAATATATGCCTGATAAAAACTTATATTGCTCTTGGTAGTCAAAGAATAAAAGGCTTTAGTTAACAAAAAAGTCTTTAAAATGTAAGCCTGTTCTATGAACTTCATATTCTTATGTGATATTAACTTTAAAAGAAATTTTATAAATAAGATCTTTGTCAACTGAGATGTTGTACTTAATCTCACATACTACAAATAGCTATACAGCCAAATAAACATCACATTACATTATCATATAGATTTCTTCTGTTTTTCAAGTGGTCAGCGTTTTGTGGTAGCATTAATAGTTATTACGGATTTAAATGTGCACTCTCTGTCTGTAACTGATCGACAAGATCAATAATTTTAAGATCAAATACTAACAGCAGTCTGTTTTTTTCTTTAATCACTGTCTTTTTGTTTTATACCCATGCCTACAGCAAGATCCTGTTTTCTGTATGTAGACAGAGCTTCCTGCTGTGTGCTGTCGAAAGAATGAGAAGGCAAGATGGAGAATCAATTTAAGAAAAAAGCTTCAGTTGACAAAGCTTTGCTGTAGATCAATGGAATCTAGCTAGTTAAAATATCTTTGGGAGCAGAGATTTTAGAATCATGAGCTTGGACATAATCAGTTTGGCTTTCCCTATTCCATTCATACAGTATTTTGACAGATGAAAAAAAAAGGTATGCAAATACCAGAGAGTTGAATGCCTTTTGACTTTGTTGTGGAACAATAAGAGCAGCTTTAAAATATATTTCCTTGATATACAGAAAATCTAGGTATTTATTAAACTCGTTCTTTTAAAAGAGACAGTATTTACTTAAGAGTGATCTTCGTTGCAGCAGAGCAGACAACAGTTTACCCATGGAGGGATGGAACAACATCCAATTCACAACCTGGTACTTAAGGGACCTTTTTCTCCTTGTCTCCTTTTGTCTTTTATCACTTATTTGTTCAAACAGGTTTCATAGCAAACACAGGATGTGTACAAACTGATGTAAAGCACAGGTCTTCCCTAGCAGATTTATCCTTATATCTGACAACTATTTAATCGGGTTTCAATAAATTTGCACACCAGCAGTAATTAGTGGTTCCAAAATTCCTAATGACAGAATGAAAATATTATGTAACTTTCTTGCTTAAATACACATTTAAGATTATTTAGAAACAATCCAACCACTTTCATGTATGCTGTTAAATCATTAAGGACAACACTCTCAAGCACATGCTGTGACTCTTGGGGAGGTCCTGAACATGGATAAGTGTAGGTCCCTTCTAACTCAGTATATTCTGTGATTCTGTGATTCCTCATTGAAAAAAAACTTACAAAGCATTTCACCTCTATCACCTAAACAAGAAATGTGTACTTAAATTACTTAGAAATAAATCAACCCTGCAGCTGGTTTGAAAAATGAATGGTCTGGTACAGCACTTACCGAACTTTCATGTAAGTGTACAGTGGGCACCAAGTCTTTTAAACTGAAAATGTGTTCCTTGGATGCTTAGGAGTTATGTCTGGATTAAAATATTGTCTATACATTTTATCTGTCTAGCAGTATGGAGGAGAAGGCTGTGATTCAAAGTGTGACATATTCAAAAAAGGAGCAAGAGAAATGGATTTTTAAGAAATCAAAAAAGAAAAGAAAATACTTTTGGTATGGATAAAAGCATTGCTAAATTCTGGACAAGATTTCCGGGAGTAACTGGTAATTTAAAGCGTGTTCATTGTGGGGTAAAAGAGAAGAGATAATTTAAAGGAATCCAGTTCACAGGAAGATGAGACTGTTCCCTTTCTGGAAATCAATCTCTTGCAGAGATTTTCTCAAACTTGGGTCTCTAAAATTGCTAATCTCTTCCACAGTCTTGTTGAGCAATTAGCATTAATCACTGCAGTCTGTATCCCATTGGTCTCTGAGTCTGTTACAGAGTATACTGCATCTGTGGGAATTTTGTCCCTTGAATGAAAAAGGATTCAGTGGGCTCCTAAATACTGAGTTTCTGGCATAATGTATTACTTCAGACTCTGTTTCTGTAAATATGAGAGCATTGATAGTTAAAAGGCCTCTGCATTTAAAGTGAAAAGGCAATTAAAATTTTAGGAGGATGTCAAAACAGGGGAAGTATAAATATTTATATAGAAAATGTTTTCACTATTTCCATGAGTTATTTCACTTCAATAATGTTAATATGTAAAACCAACCTCACTGCGATTGAATAGACCAAAATATGCCTAGATGTGTGTGCACAGATTTGTATATATGGGTGCTAAAACAGCCACAGGTTATTCTTAACTTTTTATGCCCTTAGAACAATCATGACTCACCTGGAGTTCTCTGTACCTTCTTTATCTCAAACCTGCATGGCTTGGAGCAAACTAAAACAGAGGCAGTGAGATGTCAAGCAAACATCCAACCAGGGTGCCTGCAACTATATCACTTTATATTGGCAAATTATCAAACTATTCTCTGCCTTCCTGCATCAGCTTAATTTGGATCAACCAGCCGACTTTATTGTTACCAACCTCCTTGGAAAAACAAGATTATATCCAAGAAAAATCATTTATCTGGGCACAATTGGCTTCTTTTTTTTTTTTTTTTTTTAAATGCAGGAGATAGAGAAAAAAGAATCAAGCCCACTTGCACTAGGTTTTATTATTGAAAACACAACTGTCATTCTGCCTCTAGGTGGGCTTTAGATCTTTACTCATTTTAATACTGAATGCAAATATGACCATGAGGGAAACATCTGGGTTTCCTCCTTATATGGGAGGGGCTTAGGTCCCCCTGAATGCACATTTACAGAACTGTACATGTATAAAATAGGTATTATGAGCAATATTTCTCTTATGACATGAAATCTAACAGTGGAAAAGTGTGCATACAAAAATATCATGAATCCCTTGGTGTTTTGGTCTTCACACTGTCAAAAGGTTTTCTGCACAACCAGAGCTTCATTAAAAATACAATCACTAATAATTTCTTTGACAAAGAGGCTGTTCTGTGTAAATTAATGATGCACACTTGTATTCTTTAAGCCTGTCCTCCTGGAACAGTGGAAAGAGCCTGCAAGCCACACAGCATAGAAGTAACAATCAAGGTGCACACTGTATCCCCCATTCATCTTAATGATGTGTTAACTTCTAATCCTAGTTGGGACCATTAAAACACTAGATTCTTTATGTGGAGCTGTTGAAGAACTGCCTTAACCCTTGCATTGCCTTGGCATCAGATCTCTTAGTGTGCTTGTTCATTACACAGCATATGTTATTATTATCATTATTGTTACCATATAATATACATAAGTAAAGCCTTGAACGAAAAAGTAAGTTATGAGTTAAACAAATTGTCTCATCCAAGATAGCAGTTTTAATAAATTGCCAAAGAACTTTCTGAAGAATCAAAGGGTAGTGTTCTGATAAAGCAGCGGAGTGGGAATTTTAGATGCTTTACTTCCTGGTGGATATAAACCTCTGCATATGACCTTGGGAAGGTCACCTAACTCCCTCCTTACCCTCATTTGAGACTAGGCTCATAACAAAAAGAATCAGAATAATAAGTACTCCACCACAACTTACAGGTGTGTTGTGGGGAAAAATGAGTCTCTAAGTAGCTGATGAATGCTGAGGAAAAGACCATAGATAAGAGAAATCATCAAAATGTAAACATTTAAATAATGTTAAGGTGCAATTTGTAAAAGAATATAAATGTCTTTAAAAGCAGAGAGGTAAAATAATCTGAATTACATAAATTGGTTTTGTATATTTGTGGGTTAATAATGAAATACTTATGCACAAAGGCCATAAGGATGTATATAAATACAAGATAAATTCTTCAGTGGCACAGATGAGAAAATATCAGATGGCGACCTCTCCTTGTGACCTTAAACCAAGAAAATCCATCGAGTCTTGAACAGCATCATGAAATGAAAATTCAAAGCTACTTTTGTATAATTCCAATCAGAAAACATCATTAAGAAAACAAATAGTTTTAAAGAATCAATGTTTCTTCCCACTAGCAATCTGCTTTGGCCCCCAGTTCAAGTGAAAATCCATGCGAGCCTTGTAAATTGAGATTGTTAGATTAAAATTGGGAATGCACCACTCTAAACCAGGGCTCTGTACTAAGTACACCCTGTATGTATTTTATGTCACCAAACTAAGATTGAGAACACATTTGGGGAGCAGTAATTAGCTCAGTTGGTTAGAGCCAATAACACCAAGGCTGTGAGTTTGATCCCTGTACAGGCCATTCGCTTAAAGCTAGACTTGATCCTTGAGGGACCTTTCCAACTCAGAATATTTTGTGAAACCTGTGAAGTAGGTAACAGAGAATGGGGAAACTTAGGGGTAAATGCTGGAGAATTTTGCATGTGAGAAGGGAAAAAAAGGGTTATAGGTTCAATGTCTCACACAGTTAATGTGGTTTGAATATCTAGCTCTGAAATGTTGTTTACAAACAGATTTCAAAGGAAGGGCAGCATCTTGGTCTGATCCATCTTCTGGAAGCAGCAACATCAGCTACTTATATATATAAACTTTGTCCTCCGTTCCCCAAACTTTTGTTTCATCTGACTTGACTGTTTTTTTAATGGCTTAGACACCTCACTGAGCTGCCTTCTTTCAATTGCCTCTATGAGGACTCAATTCCCTCTGGGCATGTTATAATTGAGATTTGATACCAGGCTTGTGTGTGAAAATCCCATGAGAGAACAATACCCATACAAGTTTTGGTGTGCATATGTATGAAAGTGTGAACAGTTGAGTTGATTCTCACTCTGGTCAGTGGAATCACCACAAGATAATGTTACTCTCCTTATAAGTTCCCATCATCAATTAGAAAGAAAACCTTAAGACTTTTTCTTTAAATCTGGTCTTCCTTGCCTCATTAGGTCTGATGGGTTACACAGAGATTATTTCTAACCTGTGTGTGTCCCTTTATTATCTTTTTTCTTTGAACTTCCTATGTTCTTCTGCATAAAAGTAAAATTATTCATTCATCTTTAAGATTGTCTAGCCAGGACGTGGGCTGAAATCCTCAAAAAAAAATTTTCAGGCTGCACAGTTGGAGGAAACTTCCTTTGCTGCACACATTGACTTTATTATTTGAGGGATTTACTGAAATTCTCAACTGTGTTATTATACTTCTCACAGCCTGGGTTATTTATCCTCTTTTAGGTAATTCTTCTAGGACATTCTTGGGCTGGCCCCCATTAATATCAGACAGGACTAATTCCACCAAGTCAAAAAAGGTGGACATTTTATTACTGGTATAAATAAAACTGGGATCAGATCCTCAAGTTCCACCACTCTTTGAGAACTTAACTATTTCCCACAAAGCTGTTGTGATCTCCATGGGGTGGAAAAGACATCTTTGTCATCCGGAAGAGTGTGAATCAAACAAAACTCAGCAGAACAACAAATCGCTTGGCCAGTCAGGGCCCAGGTGAGCACCTGGGCCACCGCAAGAGTCCATGGCTGACAGCTCAGCCAGGCCTTGGGGCAGCTCTGGGGGCAGAGCAGGGCACTAAAGGCCTCACCTTCAGCAATGCCCAGCCAGCCCCTCCCAGCAGACACAAACACTGCCATTCCAAGGTGTTTCGAGACATACAATGTGCAGCCTTGGGCAGCAGCTTGCCCTCGTGACCTTGCAATGTCTGGTCCAGTGCCAGTGGCCCTGCAGCTGTAAGCATGACAGCACTCTGAACCCTGAGGCCAAGCCACAGGGTGGATCCTGGATGGGGCTGAGGTGCTCAGCCCTATGGGGGGGCCAGATCACAACGGTGTGGGAGCAGCAATGTTGGGGCCTTGCCGCAATCGCCTTAGCAGGCCTTTTGCAGCGCCAGTGTGCCTGGAGTTCGAGGCTCTTTAGATCTCCCGAGCCTAAACCTAGCCCTAACCCTAACCCTAACCCTAACCGTAACCCTAACCATAATTAATTGCCCGAGCCCAGCACCAGGGCAGTGCAAGTGAGAAAGAGGTAGGAGCAGGAATGTTGGGGCATTGCTACAATCGCCTTGGCAGGCCCTTTGCAGGCCTGGTGTTCCTGGAGCTCAAGGCCCTTTAGATCTCCTAATCCTAACCCTAGGCGTAACCCTAACCCTACCCCTAGTTAATTACCCGAGCCCGGGACCTGGCTTTTCCCTATCATAAAGATGGAGGAGCAGCAATGTTGGGGCACTGCTGCCATGGCCTTGGCAGGCCCAGTGTCCCCAGAGCTCGAGGCTCTTTAGATCTCCTAAGCCTAACCCTAGGCGTAACTCTAACCCTAGGCCTTGTTAATTACCCAAGCCCAGTATCTCAGTTTTCCCTATCAGAAAGGCGTTTACTAATCATGGTTTAGCATCCTATTACACTTGAGCAGCTAAGTTTATGTCTAAAGATGTACTTAAATTTTAATAACCCATCAAGTTCTAGTAAGAAAATAGTGGTATCATTTAACTGTTTACTCCTTTTTAAGGATCTGGTGAAAGTCCAGCATGACATTTTCCTGGGGAAGCAACCATTTTTGAAGTGTCATTCATACTGTACTTGCCATATTTTATTATATGGCCAATTATAAACCTTGCTTTAGAGGAAACGCATGTGGTTAAGTGTTGGTGTTTTATGTCTTGTGATGCTGTCAAGGAAGAGAAATCCTCTGGAAGGCAAGAAGTGCCACCTGGTCTGTCTCTGCGTTACTGATTTCTTATGGATGTATTTAAACACTTGAAAGCCTTTTGATGAGATTTAGGTTAAGCCGACAAAAAGGAAAAGTAATTGTTTTGCTTTACTCACCCCTGAGTAAAAATACAATGCTCAACTCTCCTTTGTAATTAATTTTGTGATGGCTGTGATTTTAATACTGAGATTTTAACAGAAAGATTTGAATCCTTTTCGATGAGAAGCTTTTTTTTGCTTAAGCACAGATACCAAAGCAAAATCACTTCAAAGAGTACCATTCACCAAGAGTAAAAAGTCCAGAACCTGAAGCAATTCCTCTGATTTTATTGCAGTTTTTTAAGCTCTTTTCTCTTTTTTATCAGATGATTGCGCTCCATGAAAAGATAGCTACATTTCAATGCTTAAGAGACAACATTTTATTTAACTACAAACTAATTAACTGTACAAGAAATATATAAACAAAGGATTAAACAATCTTAAATCTTGAAAGAAGTTCTCAAATTATAAATGTGTTCTTCAATTTAATATTAATCTAGAAATTTAAGAAAAAATATTGCTCTTTTTTCATATAACTTTTCCTTGATTATGATCTTAAACCTTTCTTTCTCACAAGAATAACACCATTTAATTCAGAGTTACACTGTGTTCATGTGGGAGCAGAATTAAACCTCCAAGCTGTCTTGCTTTCTGGAATTATGTCTCAGGCTTTTTAAAACTGCTTTTCTCAAAAGTCTTTAAACAGCATCTTTCAGTAAATAGAAGCTCATGTGCCCTTGCCTTCCAGTTACTGCTTCAGGTGTCTAGACAACTCCTTGGAGGCTTTTGCTGCTCTGTCTAGTGCAATTCAGCTCAAGTCAGAGAGTAATCACAGCAAACATGCTATGAAAATAGATCTCATAGCCATGGCACGATCAGCTGAACACACCTGAGTGTGCCACTGCTCAGTGGGACAGGTCCCCTGAGCAACATCCCTGCAGAGGGAACAAAGGGGACTGGTGCTTAGCAGACATCCACTGATTAATTAAGGGGTGCAATATTTGTAAAACCTGCTGGTGCAATAGATTTGGGCAGATACTGATTTAATGTCAGGTTACTGCCATTTACAGCAGTGAAGGAGTCTGACTCTGGACTTTTTTTAACTTCAAAGTTATTTTTTAAAATATTATTAGTTCTACAACTTCTTTCAAAAATGTCATAAATATACTGCTTTAACATTTATGAATTTTTTTTTTACTGGAAACCTCATTTTGAGAGAAATTTTGTTAACTAATAATTTCCATATACAATTGTGAGGAGAAAGCATTTTTGTATGATAAAAAGAAATCACCTAGTATTGATTAGATTTACAGTATATTCACAGATAGAAAAAAGTTTACATGTGAGTGTTCACATTTCAAGAAAAACACAGCTTCTAAATAGGGAGGCAAAAATTACAGACATAAAAACATTTTTTCTTCAGTAAAAAGATCAGAAAACCACCACCCAAAAAGTATTGGGACATTCATCAATTTGGATGTGATAACAGGTATGTTCCTAGTGAGTATTTCTGAAAAACCCATCCAGGATATTTGCCCTTCCCAGGGGCAGGCGATTTCCCACTGTAAACAGCATGAATCCTTCCATCGACTTCAGTGGGAGCTGACAAAGGGTTTCACTCATGGTAAGAGATAAACTTTTCAAGGTCTTGAAAACACAAAGGTCTGCTTTTCTGCACCCTTATAGACCACCAGGCTAACTGAGAATGTTTCCTAAGAGCTAACCTTTGCTGTTTGATTTTGTTTCCTGAGGCTCACATCACCTCATTACCACTGGCTGTTTGATTTAAAAATAAGCAGGACTGGCAGGTTCTGGCTAGTGACAATTTTGTCAGACTTGAATTTACTTCCCTTTCCTCTTAGAACAGAGGAGCCACTTTTCTTTCTGATGGCTGCCTATAGATATTTACCAGGTTGATTTCATTTTCTTCTGCTACAAAGGGAAAAATGAGTATGACCTTCCAGCAGACAAAGGTGAAGCTTCTGGGATTTTTTTCTTCTTTCGTTTTATACAGAGATGTTACTGATTTGGGAGAAATTCCTGTATGTATATAAAACAGAAAATAATTCTGAAGAGAGTAGAAAATGTCAAAAGGGAAATAACTGCTATATTCACAATAGCAGCTTTTGGGAATGCAGAGTTACAGTTATTTACTGGTAGAAGCCCTGAGTTGTAGCCAGTCATTTAATGCTGTGTATCAATACTTAATAAAGGTACCCCAGATAATGAAATATTTCTATAAAATTATTCTACTTGCACACTCTAGGTGACTCTGTGTTTTTTTTCCTTTTTTCTTTTGTTTTGTTTTTAATTTTTTTTTGTACACACCTCCTTTTTGATCTTTTAAGAGCTAGCTCTTTTGTCTTAGCTACTTAAGACCAAACTTTTGTTTCATTTCTAAGAGTAATTAATCCTTAACCCTTATTGAGTTTCTCTGAATTATAAGGTAAGCTTCAGACGATATTTCAGAGATGAACTGCTCCTCATACACATTTTGCAAACAAAATCTAGTACTGAAATTTTTCTCTAAAAGCTAGTCAGGCATTAAAAAGACAAAAGTATACAAATATGAACTGAAAAGGAAGCAGTTAAAATATGAAATCAATAATTATATTTCAATAAAACTCAGATGACATACCCTGGAAAAATACAAGTATATAGCTCTTTCCAGGAGATTGCCCCACTGATCACAGAAATGATGCTAGTGACAGAGGTTTTTTGTTTGTTTATTTTTTAATCTCACTGATTCAGATACAGTTTTGAAATTGGAAGCTGTTCCTCATGAAACTTATATTTGATTATTTTCTACAGCTAAGGCAGAGAAAAACCCCAATCCGCATGATTTTTGAGAACCCATACCCCATAGCTGGAGGATATGAATGACTGAAGGAAAGCCACAACATAAAAAGATATTAATATATTTGGCGACAAGTTAAGCACTAGAGATACTGCACTGGAGTGACAAACTTTACAGTGAAAGTAATGGCAGGTAGAAATTGAAACTAAAGGTTTCTCCTGCTGTTATGAAAGTATACGACTGCATGCTCTTTTGCTTTTAAAATATATTTTTGTTCTTCACATTCACAACTTTTTTCCACAAATAATATGTTTGTAGAAAAATTGGACAATGAGTACAATGCTAGGTATTACTACATACTCAACAACTATTTAAACAGAAAAAAAAATTAATTTAAAAATGATAATCCTTCTTGATTGCTAGAAACCGAGAGAAATGCTAATGAAAAGATTATGAAAAAAATCCAAAACCATAATGGTTTCAGATTAAATGCTCACATTTCTATTTGCCTAAAGCTCTCCTCTCCTCTTCAAATAATAAACTTACTTTTTGAAAATGTTTTCTTTCTTCCCTATAAAAACAGCAGTAATATTTATCCAAAATATTTAATTTCTAAGTAATATATTTTGGTCATTGATCAGAACAAGATCAATTTAATTTAGACCAAACTAGCCACCTTCATGGTACCCAAACTAAATCAGGAGGGAAATAAAAGAACTTATGTAGTTAATCATCAGTAATTTCTTTCTTTCTTTATATTGGCTGAGCATGTGTCCAGAAGGTTTCAGCCCTGGTTTGTAAAACAACCAAACCAAACCAAACTAAACCAAAGAAAACAATGTATGCTGGGTCTGTTACAGCCTGGTTTCATTGGCATTTCCCCAAGGAGGGCATCTTTCCAAACCTAGAGTCACCAACCTTATGTTCAAATAACCCTCCCAGTGCTAGAAACACAAAAAATCTTGCTCACTGTGATCATCTTTGGGCTGAGTTAAAAAGCATATTAAACCAAAACAAAGGAGATGTTACCCAGACACCTCCACGTTCTTTTTCCTTTTCTTAGCTTGGTCAGGCTGCACCAGCCTCACTGGTTGGTGGTTTCCAGAGGCTGTACAGAGATTGCCTTCAAAATTTTAATTGACCTTTTAGAGTGAAAAAGGTTTTTCGTGCCTCAAATTTAATGACATATGGCATAGCTCAGATAAGCTCATGTCAACACTGCCACCTGATTTTAAGATTGAAGCTGGTGCCGTATATTAAATGAGAAAGTGAAGGGAGAGCGCTGGCGAAACCATCTCGGAGCAGAAGCCTGGCCATGATGGTGAACCAAACAGAAGTGTTGGCAGCAATCCGCAGATGTAACAATACAGCAGGATATAGCTGCTTTCACAGTAAATTCGTCTGTTAAGGGCACAGATATGTCTGACTTACTAATTGCTACCTGGATTTTCAAATGATGACAAAGCCAGGAATGTGGCAAGAGAGCTCAGGGCTGAAACTCAGTATTTGGATCAACATATCTCAAAGTTAGAAGTAACTAGCAAGACTATCAAGTAAACATTTTGTACCCCACACATTGAATTCTAATAAAACAGTTTAACCACGTTAAATTTTCAGAAAAACATCCTTATTTGAAGACAACAGAAACTGGAGAGTAAGCCCCTTCCTTTGTTATCCATTTCCAGTGTATAATTGCCAACATTCAAAAGAAAACAAGAAGAAATTAAAGAATAAAATCTCTGCTATTTCCAATCTGAATTATGGCAGCATTAGATTTCCACCACTAGTTCCGCCTTCACTCTTCTCATTCAAAAGAGCTTGTTTCACTTTGGAAAGTACATATATATATGGCGCAATCAAATCAGCCTTCAAACTTGTTTTTGATAAACTAAACAGACCTGGCATTTCCTCAAAGATTTGAATAATTTCTGTTCTTCATGTTCTCCAGATTTTAAACATCCTGTCATGGAGCTAAGCTTGCATGCCTTCCTGTGTCAGACTGGCTATGTGGATAAAAACCACGTTTCTGTTTTCATACTCCTATTTAATCATGGGCAATATTGACTGCTTTTGCCACAGTATGGCTTTTGAATTTCATGTTAATTCTTTCTAGGGCATATGCTTTCCAGCACACACTGTGTTTTTCATCCTTTGTTCTTGCTGAATAGCTTCTTCATGATCTTAAACTGCAGTTTTTCCACATAGCCCAGGTCATCAAGCAATCCTGGTCCCTGTTAGTTGCTCTCTTAATTATTTACCCCTCTGTCCTTTGTTAGTTTGCTCAGTAGTGACTCAGAAATTACCTCTCCAGACAGATTAGGCATGAGTAACTTGCCTTCTGAGATACCAGTCAAGTCCTCATTCATGATGAAGTGTACATTTGTGTATGTAATGGAATACACAATTCACCCTGGGCAGGCAGGGCTGGCAGGGCTGCAGGTGGCATCTTCTTATCCTCCCTTTTTTGTTTTTTTGCTTCTCTGCAAGTTTTTTCCCAACAACCATCTGATATTTATGAAATTTGATCACCTTCTGCAACTGTGTGAAAATGTCAGCCTATCGATTAGTCATGGGCTGTTGATTGTAAGGATTCACTCAAAGGCCCAGTATTCATCATTCATTATCTGAGTGGTGTGGCCAGGCTTCTGAGTCAAATAACATTTTTACTTTTCCCTGATTGATTAATTGACCTTTTAACAACTTCTTAAGGCTTCTTTCCAAAACAAAATTTTGCTCGTGAGAGATAGAGAGGTTTCTTTCTTATGTCTTGTCTGCTTAAGAGAGATGCTCTGAAATAAACTGCTGGGGCACATCCCAGGTAAATGTGACAGTTAACTGTGAGGAACAGCTCAGAAAGTAAGGAGTGGTTAAGAGGAACATAAATCAAAATTTTGTACAAAATAACTTGCTTTGGCAAGAAAACAGACAATGTTATTCAGTATTTATGTTATCAGAACCACATTTAAAAAAAAGGAAAGATATTTTTTATTGAACTGATTCAATACAGATCCCCAGGCATTTTGTCATTGTCTTTAACGTCCCTTTTTCTTTGTTCTTTTTCACCTTTCTGACATGATGGTTCAATTTAGCTACAGAGGACAGTAGAAATCTTCTGGAATTTATTAGAGCATTTTTTCACAGAGGAATTGTGTACTGCATTAGAAACAATTTTTTTTTTAAACACTTCTACCAAGCCATGGTCTAGCAATGAAGATGCATCCTCTGGAAAGCGTCTCACACATATGAAAGACACTTGTAAATACAGGGTTTCTGAGAAAACACTTCATTTCACAGTCACATTTCGTTAGGTCACCTGGTTAAATACATTACTTTATCAAAGGCAATTAAAGAATTGGTCAGTGTATACCAAAAGTTCCTCTCCTTTCTCTGTACATTCCTTTCACATACTGGTCTTAGGCTAGAATTTAAGGTGTTAGCATATTGAAAAATCATTAATATCTTGGGGCCCTCACCCTGATGTATTGCCCCTTCTCCCATCCCTCCCTGCCTCTGTGATAGTCAGAAAAGGCACCCGAGATTAATTGCTCATAATAAAACAGAGATAGCTGACAAGTCTTGCGCTGTACAGAGAAATGTCTCAAGCTCCTATAACAGACACTTTTCCTTGGCTCAGAAGAACCTGCTTTGGGTAGCTCTGCACACACTCTCACACAGGGCTTATGGAGAGTGTGGGGACATGGAAATCCCACAGCGATGATAGGATGCAAAGGTAGCGAGGAATTTTAAATGCAGGTTGGCTTAGTCCTTTCTTTGAAAACGTATTTAATGCGGCTGATATGAAGGCTTATGGGTATATTTTATTATTTAAATCTACATAAATAGCAAAGCAATTTATAATAATGCATTACAAATCCCCAGAGCTCCCACCTACATTCTAGTTCTCACTGTTCTTCCCATTTTCTAAGTGCCTGGGGAAAAGTGAGTCTTGCCATATCAGTAATCTGATGACAGGGAAGTAACATCACTGATTCTGACAACAGAAGCAGATTATCCTGTGAGAAACCTGAATTATCATATCTTTAAAATGTGAGACCAAGTTTTCACCAACTGAATTCATTAGCTGGTGTAAGTGCTTAGGAAGGTAACTTCTTTGGACCTTTCCTCGGTGTTGTTCACATCGTGCTGTGTGTTTTTCCTATGGAAATGACTGCACACATAACCCAGGAGATCCTGAGAAGCTAACACTGGATCCAGGATGCCATAAGTGCTGTAAATCCAGTATGCAACAAATACTGATTCTGAGACATCTCAGGAAATATTTTTCCTTACTGCGTCAAGGATTTCTAGTCATATTTCCATGATCATGTCCTTCTAATTTCAGAGGAATAAATATAACTCTAAAGGTTGGTGTGCTACAAGAACATTGTTAATCAATCAGGTGTGCTCAGTGGTAATACAAGTTCTTACAGAAAGTCTCTAGAAGGATTCTAACATAAAAGCAGGTGTAAATGCCACAAAGTCAAGTCAGACATGGTTTATGGCACTAATGTTTATAGTTTACAATGGTGCAGTGAATTCCTTGGAAGAGCATGTTAAAATTGTCAGTTTCTGCATTGCTATTCTATTTTTCAAAATTTTCTGGTCAAGAGGAGTTATCTGTGTCTTTGAAAAATCTTTGAAAATGCTGTCATGACTAATCATTTCTCAGTGGAGATAACACAGCAGTTTCTGCATATGCGTATAGTAAATGATTAATTTTCAGTGTGCTAAAAATAATTTTTTTAATTGTTGATGCTGACTATTATTTAATCTTTGTTCTTAAACATTTTCAGTGATAGAAAAGGAGGTGGAAAGCCTGATAACTCAATTTCTTAGAGATTTCTTGCAGTGGAAACCATGTTCAGGACCCAGGTTTGATTTCCAAATGACTCAATGGAAGATAATACAAATAGAAAAAAGAGTTGTGTAGTTGCCTAAGTTGTGCTCTGGAATTAAATTTGTTGCCCTGAAGCCTCAGGACTAGGAGAGAAAGTTTTTCTGTCTGACGATGAGATCAGGAGAAAACTTGCCATAAGTTTCCTGTTCAACATGTGAAAAATTGAAATCCAGAGCTGATTTCTACATCTTGTATCTTCACGGAAATGTGTTTTCCAGACCTGCAGGTAAATTGCTGCTGCTATTTGAGATATCTGCTAGAGGATGAATTAATCAAGATAAATGGATTGTTATGTTTCTAGAAGTGTTTAATTCTGTGTACAAGAGACCATCTGTTTTCTGATAAATGTTCTTGCTCATATTTTTGGGCAGGGTATTTTATTTAGTCTTTTAAGCTTTGCTTTTTTTTCTTTTTTAATAAACATGTTTAAATAAACATCATAAAAATAATCACAATATATAGATATGAAAAGCAACTTATGTATCCTTTTTTCTTTTCTTTTTCCCTTTTCTTTTTTCTTTGAAAGTTTTCAGTTGCTTAGCTCTTCAGGTTTTTGGTTGGTTGGGTGGTTTTATCACCCAGGGTTTTGGGTGGAAAAAGAACTATTCTATGTGTTTTCCAGAGCAGTCTATAAGCTTGCTCCCCATGGTCACGTCTCCCTGTCCAGGGCTGTAACTTTGAAATTCCCATGAAGTTCTTGCTCATCAAACCCAACCAGAACACGTCACAAGGAAGGACATGGAGCAATTGCTGAGCACAACAATCAAAGTGCAGGGATGGTACAGAAGGAAGCACAGAGGGGATGAACTCCCCCAGCTTTTCATGTTGGACAGAAGAGAGAAGTCTTTACATATTTAGATGTCAGAATACAGGGCCCCAGGAAGAAAAGAGCTGCAAGTCACTGCTATTTTCTCCATGAATGAACCCTGTTTTCCAAGAGGAGATTGAGAAGGATGTATTACACAGAGTCATTTAGGTTGGAAAAGACCTCTGAGATCATCAAGTCTAGCCTGTGACTGATCACCGCCTTATCAATCAGACCATGGTACCAGGTAACATGTCCAGTTTTTCCTTAAACACCTTCAGGACGGTGACTCCACCACCTCCCTGGGCAACCCATTCCAATGTCTAATCACCCTTTCTGTGAAGAAATTATTAAGGAAATATCTTGCTTGGTAGATTACATTCACGCAGCTCATTGCTAAAAAAGGCTGGTATTTTTACTTGTATTAGTCATGATTGAATAAAACATTCTTCCTTGTTTCTTAAGAAGATAAACAGAATTCACAGGTGAATCAGTCTTCTGGAATGGCTGTAATATTTATGAGTTCAAAATTGACAATCTGAGAATGTCCTTTAATATCCTCTTTAAAATGAACATTTCAGCAAACATTCCCGTGACAATAGTAATCCAACAGAACATTTGCAAAAAGTAAATACAAGAGGAGTAAACATAGCCAACATCAGTTCTCTGGGAGCATATTGTCAGTACTTATCAAACAAACAAAGAAACTTACTTATTATCATTACCATTATTATTATAACAAACACTTATGGAACTTTTCTGAGGTATTTTTCCTGCCCAACTTCTGCAGTTTACCCTGCCAAAATATGGAAAACTTCTGAAAAAAATGGAACTTCTGTTTCTTTTTCTTTGACACCAAATACTGCAAAAATTTAAAACACATTCAGTATTTTATACATAAAAGGAACGTGTTAAATAAAGTGATTACTGGTTTTGACTGATCTGTGCATTTTATGCATGACAATAATCATGCGTTTACACCGTGATAAAATATGGTATGTTCATAGATACACAACTGAAAAATCTGACTTACCCTAGAGACAGATCTACCGAGAGCACAAAGAAGGTGGTGTACTTGGACTTTGCTTACCGCTTTCTTTCATCTCCTAGCATTTCAATAGCGATGCAAAATACTTCTGCATATCACAAAATAATTTTTTCATTTTTCATAAAACCATCTCAAAGTCCTCCTCCTAAAAAGTTGCTCCAATGCCATGGTAGTGCTATAAAACATTAGGCACATGAGTCAATAATTATGAGAGATGTTGGCACCTGTTCTTAGGACACAGCAGCTTGAGCTCATAGAGCTCACAGACATCAGCACCTTCCAGGAGATCCAGATATGCTCTTGCACGTAAATCATATCAACTTAGTCCTATCTAAGATATTTAGGATAATTCCAATTTTAAATTTAGTGAAACTGTTGTATCTCTGGTTCTTATAGTTTGCTTTGCATATAGTCCTGAACCTCCAAGAAATCTTTCAGACACTGGTGATTGCTGTTCCTTGTAATTCAACAATTCTCAAGAGTCTTCATTTCCAAGTACAAGTGTTAAAGAGAAATTTGTTAACCCCAGGAGGTTATTGAATAGTACTGAACACAACAAGAAGAAAAAAACCAAGAAAAATAACACAGCATTTACAGTTTACTGAAGTTAAGACGTTCTCTGGTACAAAATTAATCACTCACAGTAGCCGGTTCAACCTTAATGGCCTTAAAATAGCCAGATTATATAAAATATATCTTCATATCCTTGGGAGATTCGTTAATAAATCTGGTATGACCATTCTTTCCATGGTACATACAGTGCAGGTCTTCAGAGAAGTTGCTTGTAAACCTGAGTTTCCTCCTAGTTCACTACCCTTGAGAGTTGCTGATGTCCTTTAGTCTTACACTGAATAACACTGCACTACTGGGACTCATTAATTTGAGCTCTAACAAAGAATAGCCAGACTGAATCAGTCATACATTAAATACATGGTGGTTTATTCTTTTTGTTGGATCATCATCTGTGGAGGACAACACAGCTCTCCTTCTTACCTTGAAAAAACCCCTACAATTTAGTTCTCAGGCACAGGCACAGACAGAATTGGTTCTTTCCTGTTACTATGACAGGGCAAGTCTGGTGCTGTGCAATTACCCCAGCACAGGGCAGACCACACATTTTTTTGAAACTAAAGCAAAGAACTTTAAAATGTGACTCTTAAATCACAGTATGTGGGCTAATTATTGGTATATATTGAAAACACCTTGTTTTATAAATAGAAACTCAACATTGTATGGCATGTGACAATTAGGATTTGTGGCCCACTGAGTAAAATATGAACTAAATCATCCTTTGGTGTAGAAGCTAGCCAGAGAAAACACAACTGGCTACAGAGAGGATGTCATAAATGTGTAAGAAATGAAGTACGCCGTCTCAGAATATGGAAAATGAGTATAAGAGAAAACCACAAGTAATTTTTCATATTTCAAGAAGCCAGGTATTTCCTTTTGATGAATTATAAGGTACTGAAAAGATTGACATTAGATTCCTTGGATAATTTCTCTGCGTATTAATATAACACTTGTTTTATACTTGAAAAATACAGATTTTCTGAGTTCTAGTAATAAAAAGGTAAGAATAGCTTTAAAATATTTTTCATTATACTAAGGCAAACAATTAAATAGTTTTTAATTATTTCTCAAAACTAATAGCTACTATTTTTTCATTAATGTAATATACATTTTTACTTCAAACAAAAGTGACTTTTCCTCTTGCATTCAAAGATACATTCCACTCTTTTTCCGAGAATTAACTACTCTAAATCAAGCTGTTAACATCAGTAGAGACTGGGAATATCTCCTGTGGGGAGTTATGTCCTCATTCTTGGCAGAACCTTTGCACAAAAAAAATAGGTTTGAGGGTTTTGTTTTAAAAGAACCTACGCTATAAATTTCCCCAGATCCTTTAAGACCCTTGTTTAGCAAGTATTTTGATAATGTCAGAGTAACTGACTGTACCATTCATTCAGAGAAATCAACACTGCTGTTATTAAAGGAAGGGTTTATGCATAGCATAGAACTAAAAAATTGGCTCAGGTTTCAGCCACTGAGAAGGCAGTGCCAAAGCAGAGATATGCTGAAGGAAACCTGAGGGCAGCTGCACTGGGTGATAAGGTGCATTATGATATGGAGTTGGATGTAAAAAAAAGGTTCAGTGATGAAAATAGCTGAGGTGGTGATTGAAAGTTAGTCTGATGAGCAGCTCTGGTCACAACCAATCTGTTGAGTTATTCCGAGGAACACAAGTCTAACAGTCGGATGATCACAGCAGAAACCTGCCTCTTATGGAGCCAAAAGTTTTGCAATGAGGCAATTTAGCAACTTGGTAGTCTTCCCAAATCTACCATTGGCTTGTACTAGTTAACCCAGTAAGACATTTCAATGAGCTAAACAATTAAGCTGGGACCTAAACTGCAATTTTAATGTGGTGAAAGAGAACTGTAATCCTATGACTGTGGAACTTCAATCTTAATAACTCTAATATGGACATAATAGCTCTGTTCTTCTTTATTCAAGTTGCAGAGGCAGAAAATTAAAGGAACAGAAGTGTGTTTTCTTTGGAAAGAACTCATGTTGGCATTTATGAATCTGTAATATCAGATTTAGTCTCTATCCTTAGTTTGGCAAGGCTCAACAGAGTAGATTAGCCCCAGGAAAATGAAAAGCTTAAACTATAATTAATGCATTAAAATCACCCAAAATTAGTCATTGACAGACAAGTATGTTTTACAATTTGGTTTGTATATCCATACAAATTAAAGTACACATTTGTTCAGAATGACTGTAAAAAAAGCTAGACACGGCTCATGTTCCATTTCATCCTTAAAAAAAAAGCCATGTATAGAATTAAATGAATAATTTTGTGCCACTGCTCTCTGCACAGAGACAGCACATATACTTGTAACTACTCACTTCCAGATAAGGAAAACAACACTGTGTGTGCAATGCTAAGAACGCAGAGGCAACTAAATCTAATATAACAGTAGTAATGGGGGACTTCAACTGTCAGCATATAAACTGGTCATATGTCATATTGGGACAAGGTTTAGGAAGCAATTTCTTGACATTTTAAGCAATTGTTTCTTGGAACAGCTTGTTCTAGAGCCCACAAGGGGAGAGGTTATGGCCCTAAGTAACACACAGGGAGTTATTTCAAGAGCTGTAACTGAGCCACTAAATAATAGCGCCCAAAACACAATTACATTCAGATCCTTGTGGGAGGGACTGTGCAATAACATGAACTTCAGAAAGGAAAAAGTATTAAGTATAGGGAAATGGAAATCAGTACAGAAAACCCTGCCAAAACCAGAACACATATGCCCCTAAAACAAAAGGCAAGCTAGAAAATTGCAGCCTTGGAATCTGCAGCATGGCAATGACTTACCTACCTTGCCTAAAGGGTCTCTCAAGGCACGTGTCCTTGAGCAAAAATGGAATTGGGAAGGCTTGGTACTATTAGAATGAAAGTCTCCTCTATTGCTGGGATACCAAAGATGATATTTCTTAAGTGTTGACATAGCTACATCCATTTTTAATTGTGGTATCAGATTATTCATAGATCTTTGTTCAAAATTTGAAACCACTACTCATTGATTATTAATCATACATGTTGACCTGCACAGGTTTACAAAGCATACATTCCATTCTACTTTTCTCATTACTAAAAAGTGGGATTTTTGTCAGCCCTCATGACAGTTTAACTAAGTTTTTGGAGAAATTGTAAAGATTTGTTATTTATTTCTGTGGGATCAGACTTAAAAGAGTGCAAGATAGTTTTCAGAATCTTATGCAAAATATTTATAAGGATTTTACTTCAATCCAGTTCTTGAAACCAAAGAACACTCCAACTCAAATATTAAAGATGTTTTTATGAAGTCTAGCATTACATCTGGACATCTTTTTATCACTGACTATATCTAAAAATAAGAAAATAGTGGGAGGATGAGGTACATATGATGTGTATTGGGAGTTTTGATTTGTTACTTTTTGATGAAAATAAGACTGCTTGTTTAATGATGGCTAATGCATATCATGAGTTTCTAGTATTCTATCTCCATCACACTTCACTTACATTCTAAAACAGAAATGTTTTTCAACCATTTTATGAGATAACAGAACATGAGTAGAATAACAAATACAAGAGATCAACAGAACTCTCCTTTTCTTTTTAGATTTTTTCCTAATGATTCCCATGACCCACATTTTCTGTCTTACATTTATGGTGTATTTTTCACTGGTTTCTAGTTGCTTACATCCTTCCCTTTGGAGCTTGTAACCTGGCACCTTCATTTCACTTTCCACTTAAAGGTTTGGTATCCAAATGCTGGTATTAGTCATTTTATCTTTTTTTATTTTCTCCTATTCTTTCTCTCACCTATGGCATTTCTAATGCGTATACACTTGAATGAATGAAGTGGTTCTGCAGCATAAAATAAGCCACTTCCAAAACAATACTTTTAAGGCTTTCTTTCTAAGAATTTTCTTTTGTTATCTCTGTTGTCAGCTGAAGAAATCTTTTAACCACAAACAGCACCACTACATTTCTATGAGTAACTTACAGGTTACAGATCTTATCCACTTGATATGACAAATGATTAGTTACTTGCTAGCATCTGAGAGCTCAAAAATATCTCCATCAGAATGGTTCTCTTCTTCACAGCTGCTCTAAGAGAAAACAAAACAAACCTATACAATGAGATTGTGAATAAACAGCAGAAAAGTCAGCTCATTACTCTGCTAATACTTACAAAAGTTGTTCTCCTGAATTTCATAATAATCTAGATAAGCTGTACCATACAATTTTGGAATGTCTACAGTATGTGCTATATGAAGAGGAAGAAATATATAACATGTCAAATGGTAGAAAGAGGCAAAGAAAACTATCCATCTATGTCTCAAGGTAGAGATTCCTTGACCTCTTGAGCACTTCATAACTAGCAGTAGATCATGTTTATCTGTTGGGAATGCTGGAAAACTGCCTCAGCTCCTGTATTAATATTTCCTCCCCAGGCTGAGAAGACAAGCCAAACAAGCAAGAAAAGATTGCATCAAGCAAGGAGGTTTAATCCTAAATCGAGGTCTTTTTGAGGAACATATTTTCAAACTAATTCTTTTTTCCTGGGTCAGAAAAAGTAGGAGACCTCCTGCTGCCTGGACATGAAAAAGTACTAAAAATATGACCCAGAGCAAAGAAAAATATATCCTATATATACACATAAAGTCGAAAGTATGATTGTCACATTCATAAATACTGAATTAATGACACCTCAGATTACCTGTACGTCATATGTTTACAGCTATAAAACAGCCTGAAATTGGTCTGTTATTCATTTTTATTTGCTACATTTTCTTTAAATTACATACAAGGAAATTGGTTGCAATTTTAGTATTGCAAACCCACAGTGTTTGCCTACATATCTGTTTCCATATTGCAGTCAGCACATACATCATTTAATAAATCAAGTGTATCTATTAAGCTAAAGGTTTAAAGATTTGTTTCATGAAGGATCATTAAATATAATAATCAGGCTTGCATGTGCAGGTCTAGAACACGTAAAATTAAGTAATATATGTTAAAAAAGGTTAATGCAAATGCACGGAGTAACTTATATAAATGAAACACTTCAATTCTAGGCAAAAAAAATCATACAAGGATGTACTCTCAAAAAGCAATGAGCGTGCAGGCAACTACAGAAGACCTTTGAACAACTCAGCTGAATTTTTAACATGCAGACTACATGGATAGCATTTTTCAGGATCATAACCTCAGATACACAAGAGCTGGACCCACTGAAGCTAATGGAAGTCCCTTTCTTCTACCTACCTCTACAGAATTAGCGTGGTATGTATTTAAGACTAAATGAATGACCACTTCATGTCAAGAGCAGTTGTCTCATGTAAAAATGAAGCATGTGCTCAGCTTGGTAAAAACTGTCCAACACAAGTGGGACTTACTGTACTGACTGCTCATAAAGCGTCCATGTTTCTTAAAACAACTAAACTTCAAATATTTATGTTTTAAAGGTCTTTTAGATGGCCTTAGGAAGACATAGCAGATGACCAGGAGGCCTGATAAGTGAAAGATCCGTGTTAATATTCTGCTATTCCTCCTATTTTCTTCCTGCCACTAGTGTAATTCAGCCCTATTTATTATGATTCCTGTTTTCACAGATACATTTGAAAAGATCCACTGTTGTCATAGGAGATCTTAGCAGCAGGTGATGTTGAAATTGGAGCAAGGTTGGCAGGCTGCCTCTTTCCTACAGCCATTGGAATATACTTTCTTGCTAAATTGGGATTGTAGTCTAGGATTCCTGTAGTCTGCTGTAATAAGTGCAACCTAAATAACCAAACAGGTATCTCATTCTCAGCTCTCACATCATCTCACTAATGATGATACACATGGAGAATGACAATCATGTATTAGAAATCATTAATTTTGTGCAAATTTTGTAAATGCAAAAGTTTTGCCTTTTCTGAGGAACCCTGCTTATTATCAAAATCATATTGCATAATGGAGATTGCTTGCTATTAAAAACCTGATTTCAGTAGCTCACCATTAGGAAGAGTACAAATACACTAGTTGTTACCAAGGGCAATCAGTGGTATCACCATTGGGAGATTAGGAACTGGTTGATTAAAGTTCCTGAACCTTAAACAATTTGGTTTATAATTCCATTTTGAACATCTGCGGTATTACTTAATAGTGATTATACTGAAAAATCAGTGTCAGACTGAGCACTCAACTGACTGTACAGTTGTCAGAGCGGTGCTGGGAGGGTAAGTTAGAGTATTACTCAAGTGCTGCACTGAAGACAGCCATATAAATCTTCCTAAAAATACAGCAATATTGTTTTCAGAGCAAGTCTGGACAGTGAGAAGTAATAAAATATGAAAATACCCACTGAACAGTAGACAATATGTAAAAATAATGTGCTTTCCCTAAGCATTTATCCAATAGACTGATGAAAGAGAAGCCTGTGGAAATAAACCAATGTGTGACAGGGTAATTAAAGACTGTATCACAGTACAAACATACTGGGAGTATAAATAAGGGTTAAACAGCTGGCCTTAATTCTGCTGCATAATCATTTAGGAATGAGATTTTGAACATAACATGTTTTAACATACTGAAATATATATTCTAAAATGCTGCAAACACATTTCAGAGTATATACAGCTGTAATAACTAATAACACATGAAATTTTTAAAGCATAACATAGATCTCTTTCTATGTCAAAGCAGGATCAATTCTATCCATGTCACTCCTGGCAGATATTTGTCTAACAGTTTCTTAAAGGCTTTCAGTGATGGGCATTCCTCCCCAGGCAATCTAATATAACATTTCCTCCACTATCCTCACAGTTCAAAAAATTCTTCCTAATATATAACTTGAATCATCTTTCATGCAATTTAAACTCCTTATTTCCTTTTCTATCCATCACAAACATGGACAACAGCTTGTTCCCTGCCTCTTTGTAGCAGATTTCTATGTATCTGGAGACTGTTATCTTGTCACAGTCTTTTCCTCCTTAGGTTGAGCAATCCAGTTTGTTAACTGTGTTCTCCAAGGTCATGTTTTATAAACATCTGAAACTTCTTGCTATAATCCTCTGACAAGCTATAATTGGTCTCCATTTTTATGAAGTATGGTACATAAATGCCTGAATTTAATATTCTAGCTACAGACCACAAGCTGAAGAGTACTGCTCTAGCCAAGAAGAACAAAGGGTTACTTCACATGAAGCATTTAAATAAAGTGTGCCCATAAGAAGTTAACTACCATAAACTAATTTTTAACCTGGCAGATAGATTGGGGGGGGTTAAGTCTCAAATTAAAGATAATGTTGGGGTTTTTTCTGAATCTGTGCTTGCTTAATTGCCATATTACATAGTTATAGAGTGAAACACATCACCAGTGATATATTATTCATTTTAGCCACTTCCTTTAGGTTGTTCAAGAATGGCAGCTGCAGTGAATAGACTTATAGTTGTGCTAAAAAGCTTTTGGCTAGTGAGCCATGTTAGCTGTCATCTGAAGTGAATCCTTTCAATCAACATAATAAAATATGTTAGCAAAATCCTGTATGATTAATTCATTGTAATCTATCAAACCTGAAGGAACTATTAGGATGGAAAAGTAATGGATTCTTTTTATTATTGTTACCAGAGTCACAGCTGTCTAAAGAAGAATGAAGAAACAACAGGGCAGGTTACATGCTGCACTACATAAATGTACGCTGTTTGATGATTTTTCCTTCAGGGTTAACCACAGGTTGACTCAGGTAAGAAGGAATCTGGTTTTAGGAAAATAGAGGCTGTACCTATTTGTAAACGTAAATCTGTGCACAGAATTCCAGGCAAATAAAGAACATATAGCTTCCAAAACAAAGGAGTTCTGTATGTGTTACAGTACATTGGATAGGACAGCACTGTGTACTGAAGAATTACATGAAGCCTTCAATAAATATTTACTTTACTGTTTAATAAAGATTGAATAATCCTTAGAAATTGCCAGTCACATGACTGAAACAAGACTCCCACCAAAGTAGCTTGTCCCTTTTTGCAGAAAGAGTTTTAACAAGCTTTTGTGATATCTTTTGTTTTTTCTGGGTGCCTGGGACAAGCATTGGAGAGCACAGAGGAAGAGAGGCTCAGGATCACCAAACTAGACAATATGCACCATCTTTCCTTACCTTTTCCAAATAATATTTCTGTGACCTCAGAGTAGCTGCATTTCCACATTGTCTTTGTCCTGCCTCTTCTTGCTCAGAAGCTGAGCTGAAGCACCCCTAGGTTGGCTTTCTCTGGCTGCCCTGCTCCTGCGGTCAGAGCACAGTACACCAATGATCATTTTCAGTCAGCTGTTTGGGCTGTCGCCTGTGCTGAGCTGAGGATGCCATAACTCCAATCATGCTGTTAGCTTTTTAGGCCAGAGGCTTTCCACAATTAATGTCAGCTGGTGGCTGGGCTACATCCAACGCGGGGAATGTCTCACATCCACCATCTGCACTTCACTATCTGTGGCTGCCAAACGCCAGGGTCCCTCCAGCCTGGGTTCTGTCGGTGTGGACACAGCCCCTGCCAGCGCTGCCATTCCTCAGCACACACGAGTTTTCCATCTGGGAGAGAGAGCTGTGTCCTCAGCTTCGTGCTCACACAGCTTGTGCCAAACTTTCCACAAGCTTTAGTAAATGTGGCTCCTACTACTCTGTCATAACATGTTTTGCACATCCAACCTGTACAGGGGAAGAGGGACCAATAAGTCTTAGATGACACGCTTGGATGGCAGATGATGTGATTCATAGTCAATAATGATGGAGACAGCTTCACCTGCTTTCCTGCAGCACTGCTGCCTCTGTACTATACTAGATGTCCTTAGGAATTTTTACACAGTTAAAGCATATGAAACTGAGGTACCCTGATAAATTCCTTGATAAATAATTTATCTGCTCATGTATTCTTTGCTCATACCTGCAGTTCAAAGGCTTTCTTTCCTTCAAGAAAACAACAAACCTAAAGACAAGTACTTGATATCACCTCTAATCATCTTATTTTAAAAAAAAAAAATTAGAGAGGAAGGAAGCAACAGTCCAGAGATATTAACATGTACTGAGCATGACATATGGTTTTACTACTATTTTACTAGTTTTCTGTTTATTCCTCATTAAATTCACAATCTCTAAAATATGGTAAATGGGTGAATTTACATTAACATTTTGATTTATATCAGGAGTGCTATTTTCCATATAAATGCCTACTTTGTTTCCATTTGCTGAGATTTGAGTCATATCACTGAGTGGTCTTGGAGCTTATGAGCTGGATGCCTTTCAAATGAAAAATAAACCAGAAGCAAAGTTCCAGGAGCAAACCCAATGCACTCTGGCTGCTAATAGGCATACAGTTCACTGGAACTGCCAAGAATTACTGTGAAATATCTCCCCTCCCCAAATGCAGACATCCACACCATCTGTTTTGTTCTATAGATCTGCTATCATGCTTGAATATATCTGACATAGATGGAGCCATTATGAATCATTCAGCCCATTAATAGAAATAAGAGTTTTCTCAACTTATACTGCACATTTTCTACTTGTGTGTATGGATTTCAGACAGGCTAGACTGCACAGAATTAGTAGACTCTTCATTAGCATATGACTGAGATGCATGGATCAGTAATTGGTTTAATTATAATATCTAGGGTGATTTTGAAAGACTTCGTTCAGGGTTATGTCTCTTTCACTCAGTGGCATTAAAACAAAATCACATAATGATACAATGCCAGGAAGCACATTGATAAGAATTATGCCTCTCAAATGAGTATGTACAAAAGGTGCTTGAGCAATCTATTGAAACAAAGTCTGGTTTCACTTCAGTTTATGAAATATTTTCATTGGATGCACAGAAACCTAACTTCACTGTTTCCTATGGTTCTTAAATTATGTTTCTTCATTGGTGTTAGTGAGTTGTGAAAGATGTTATAAACTATGAGGGATGACATCTTGTGATTTATAATCCTGATCTCAGTTGCAAGAGTGTTTGATATCATTGTAACTTAAAATGATTCTTTACTAGTATTGGTCTCAGTCTCCATTACAACACAAAATCATAAAATGATAGCAAAAAAATAAACTGAAACATCAAGGCAGAATCAAAACATTGATGAGTTTAAAAATTTCTCTAAATTTCTGCTAAATAAGGTGCTTGGAAATAAATCTCCAAAATATATAGTTTGCATCAATAGCCTGTAAAATGGACTGCATCAGTCTCTGTGGGTTCTGCCTGTTTGGGTTTAGAAGCATGAAGAGCTTGTACGCAAGAAATCCAGTTGAGTTAGTCACATGCTGAGACAGTTGCAAGGGCAGATCCCAGATGAGAAAAACTCTACAAGACAGGAAGCCTAAAAAAATGATGCTGGATCCATTTCTGAGGAAAAGTATTTAGGAGATGTGGAATCAATCAAGTGAAATCACACTAGGAGCTGGAGTAAATGTATGCTGTTTTCCTTTGATTACAAGTTTTCATATTCTGAAAAGTAAAAAAAAAAAAAAAAAGAAAAAAAAAAAAAAAAAGAAAAAAAAAAAAAAAAAGAAAAAAAAAAAAAAAAAGAAAAAAAAAAAAAAAAAGAAAAAAAAAAAAAAAAATTAAAAAAAGAAACAAGAAAAAAGAAAAAGAAAAAGATTACTATTGCAATTTGTCACAAATTGCAAAATGATTTTGAGATACCAGGTTAAACAATGTCCTGTCAGAGCCCCCAGAAATAAAAGGTATTGCAATTCCTCCTTAAACAGAAATACACAATCCTGGGAAAAGTCAGCTAGGTGACTGTTCTGTGATCTTTAACTGAACTTGCAGAAATGTTAACACTGCCCTCTCTACTTCTGGAGACCTTCAAATACAAGAGTTTTGCCCCTTTTGACCCAAAAGAAGGAAGTGGTATGCAGAGTGCCAGGAGCTCAGTAAGGGACTTTGTTGAGACCTAGTCAATTAAAGGCTTTAAATGTCAAAAACAATATTTTCAAGCCAATCTACGAAACTAGTCAGTGAAAAGAGCAGGCAAAATTACTAATGTCCAGTTGCTCAGAGTAAATGAGCTAAGGTCTTTTAAAGGAACCTTTCATTCTACCTTTTTGATGTTAAAAAAGCCAGAGCCTTTCTGCTGAAAACAAGAAAGTCAGTGTGCAGAGGCACACTTCATTTTAGAGCATGAGAGAGATTTTAAAAATGTTTTTAAAAGGTTAATGTTGCTGAAAAAGGTTAATGTTGCTGAAAAACAAACAGGGTATTCTCAGCAATATTTTCCAAGGGAGAATCTCTTCTGAAAATGCTTCCATAATGACTATGTTTGTTAGAGGTACTCACAAGGATTTTTCAAGTGCTTTAAACTTTCTGTTATCCTCTTGCAAGCCTTCCTTTTCTCTGTGAGCTCTTTCTGGATAAATCCCAACCTCACCAAGTCAGTGGCAAAACTCATCATTATTTCACCCTTCAAAGTTTGTTGCAAGCTTTCACAAATGGAGAAGATGGGTGACGGTGTTCAGAGAAGGAAATGTGCAAATTTCTACACACCCTGTGAGAAATAGAAACAAGTAATTAATCTTTTCCCTATTTTTGGCACATTTTGAAGGAGTCATTTTTCTTGACTTATTCTCCAATACTCAGACAAACTTCCAGCCATGGTATGATTTCCCTTCTTTGACAGTGAGCTACAGAAATGACATGCATAACATTCAGATCAGGACACCAAGTGACACTGCAAGTACTCTTACAGCTTTGACCTTCAACTCCTCTTCCACACTGGCTCACACATTACATTACCCATCAGGCAGCAAAAAGCACTTTGCTGACAAAAGCTGCTTTTCACTTACACTCAAAGTGGTGAAAATATCCTAGGTAAAAGAACTTTTTTTCTCCTTTCCTTTCCTTTCCCTATGATGAATGCCAAAGAAAATTGAACAAAAAGGGGAACAATTTCTTTGGAAGTACCTAATTTTTGACACAGCTCTATTTTCTGCCTGATTTAATGGGAGGCAGGAAAGTGGCAAATTTAAGAGCAAACTTGAAAATAGTCATTACATCGGTTTGCTGACCAGTTATTTCGGCAGTGAATGACCTAATTTGCTCCCTCAGCCTCTCTCCTGTTTGATATCACAAGAAAAGGTCTGTGTGTTAAAATGTGCATCTCATTACATTATGCAGCACAGACCTCCATAATGTGATGAGATATGACATGAAGTTAAAAAAAAGCCTTTTGTGCTTCTGCTAAGACCATATGTTCCAATATTTTAAAAGTCTGCAAACATAGGTGCCTCAGAAGTCACACTGCTGTCTTAGAAAGACACTGACAGAAAATGTCCTCCTAATTCTGCCCTTAACTAACACTCAGGTTTAGTTTTTAAAACATTCCTTGTTTAGTTCCTGGGACAGATAAAAGGAAAACCCTCATTCAGAATTAACCATTTCTGTTCCAAGAATGCAATATTCTGTATCCATCCCACAATTGATTTAGAGTGGGCAGAGACCACAGACTCGTGGTGAGTCAGTTCTATCAGGCTGCCAAGTCACTTCAGGAAGCTGGAGGAAAACCAAATGAAAAGAAAACCTAAGCAATCTCTCACTTTCCCCTGGTATGTACAGGAGTGGCTTTTCCTTCCAGCCAGTTATGTGTTTATATTTTCTTCATTCCCCCTCTTTGAAAACAGACACTTCTTTGCTGAGATCCAAAAGTTCTGACTTCACTCAGTTTATGCCTCATTATATACTGGAGAAAGTCTAGTGTCTGTAGTCCCTGCTACACTCCGTGTGCTGTTTGGGAATGAGAGATGAGGCAGAGAGCCATAGATGAAATCCTGGACCCATTAAAGGCAAGAGGAGTTTTGCCATTGACTTGTCTGGGGTCATAGTTTTGCCCTGAGTCTTTTATTTCCATCTTGTACGATGCCAGGCAGCCTGTCAAAACTGATGCCTAGTCGGTTCATTAGGCTGACATGATCAGACACAATTTCACCAAATCTAAACTGCTGGCATCTGCATGGATTTTAGACCAGAGAAAAAAGCCAATTTTAACACAAAACAGCCACACTTTTTTGAAAGTATGCAAGTGATTTCTAGTATGAATACATGTCGAGAATGCACCTAACAGTTTTGAAACCAGTTCAGTTTTGCAAAGTGGTATAAAGAAAGCTGAGGGTGCAAATTGTGAATCTGAAACCTTACTGCTTTCACAACAATTCTTCATAATCCACCTTGACTTTAATTTATACAAAAGCAGCATGGAGGTCCTAATCTTTTCTTGGAGCAAACATGAAGCATGTACAAATAATAAGAAGAGCAATATCAGCACAGGTTTGGAAACAGTGAACATTATGTCAGCACATCTGTGCATCTTGTTTAGACATAGAAATTAATTACCTGGAATTGACTGACAAAGCAAGTACAGCTTTCAGATCCTTTCTTCAGTATAATATACTATTGCAATAGCTGTTTAAGCTCAACGCGTTTCACAGTTTGCATATACTTTGAAATTTTTACCACAATATCTCAGAAAACACAAATCTGAGTGCAAATTGTACTGTATGTTTTCCAATAACAAAATAAAGCTTGAAGTAGGTATCTTTGTTTTAGAATTATGCACTTTCGGTGAGGATATCCTCAATCTAGTGAATATTGTCCACTTCAGAGGATAACAGAGATTTGGTTACTGTAAGTGATACCTTTGCAATAACAATTCCAACATATAGAAATTCTAAGAGCAAAAAAATCCCTACAACCTGAAGATTTAAAGAAGCATTTTAGCTTAGCTTTTTAATCTACTTCCTGCTTTTCACTCTGATCCAGAAATATAAAACCAGACATTCCCCACCATGGCTGACAGAATAGCTCTGAGAAAAGGCTGAATTTTGCAGGATGTATCACTACAGGAGTTTGTAATGAAGCTGCAAACTTCAGAAAAGGTGAGATGAAACTTTTCACAACATTGTCAGCCTTGATACAGCCACAGCACATGATCCTGTGTTGGGCAAAGCTACTGACAGGGGTGGGGG